>OOFB01010732.1:0-12974 GCA_900323305.1 Trachyrincus murrayi | reverse complement strand
ACGCACACACACACACAGCTTCTCTTCACCTTTCTGTAACTCTATAAAACCTATAGTTTTGGCAATTGTCTACAGCATTTGTTGGTATGCATGTGTGTTTGTGTGTGTGTGTGTGTGTGTGTGTGTGTGTGTGTGTGTGTGTGTGTGTGGAGCATCGGCAGGTTTGGACATATCCAAATGGTTTTAACATTGTTCATCCCAACAGATATTCCTACATTTCCTGATAACCGATGATGTTCTGGACACTATCCCCTCAAAAAACTCTTATTCTCTAACTTTAATTGTACTATTAGAACCTTCTGGAACTTTTATCGTTTGACTATTGGGCTGTAATAGTTTGTGTGAAATCACTTCTTTTTTTTTTCCCCTCATGCTGCACACACTACAGGATAATCGGGGCCATTTAGACCCGATTTGGCCCCTCCCAACAATTGGGGGGAAAAACTTGGTCGGGGGCCGGTCGGGACCGATGCTCAGTACCGATTATCTCGTCGTGTGCGCTGTTTACAGATTAAATCTGAAGCCTTCCGATCTACTGGAAAGCTCGTCAGGGCAGCCCCAATAATATCAAACATGTTTAATATTTACGACTTCAAATCGGCACGGCCCCAAATCCTGTAGTGTGAGGTGCTCTACAATATGATCTGAGAACTCTGAGCGCAACTAGCCAATGAAAAATGTGCTTAAAAAGTGACGCAACGTCAAACCCTAAAATCCATACATCCAACGTCACTCAAAATGGTCAAAACTGTAACATTTATTTTTTTATGGCTGTTATAATAACTAAAATCTCCAGGAATGTTTCTCTTTTGCGGGTGACCAAGTCTCCGTCCATCCTGGAGGGTTGGCAACCCTACATGTCATGTTTGGAAAATGTAATTGTTTAAGGGTCATGGTGTTTGTCCCTGTACATGGTTTTTCATTGTCTTCAACAGGGTGCATCTAGAGCGCAGTAAGCTAAGCACTAAAACTCTCAGATACAACCGGTAGGTTCACTGAGATCACTCACTTCCGACTCTCTATAGAAAATCATACAATAACCATGGATGTATCGATTATAACCATCAATGTGATTATAACCACCTGACGTCTTCCGCCATGTTTGTTTACATCCATGGTGTACACTCACGTCACGTTTGATGGCAAGAATTTAGCAAGAGTTTCGATTTCGGAGTCTTGAATCGGGGTTTGCTCATGAATGGAAACGGTTAGTGTGTGGTGTGCCGTTTTGGCCAGAGCGTTCCAAATAGTTGCACTCCACACACTACAGGATCAGACTTGTTAAGATTTATCATTACATGTTGTTATGTGTGTGGTCTCTCACATTTTTTAATTATATACGTTTTTTTAAATTGTGTAGTCTGTCCCCAGCATAAATCGTTTTTTTTTGTCTTGGCCTATACTTTTGGAATCCTCAATGTGATTAATGTTGTAGGTCAGTTAAGTAAAATATGGTACATGATACAAAGATAGATACTGTAACTAGATGCTGTAGATAAATAGATAGATAGATCGATGGATTGATAGATAGATAGATTGATAGATAACAAAAACACACTACAATCTTTTTTATATTTAATAAAAACATAAAACCATGTGTTTTTGTTAATCTGCATTCAAATTCCCTTTTTGCTCAAAACAAACAAATGCTCCTTCTTATTGGCCTCATCCATTTCATTATGTCATGCGCTGCATCGCATATTCGCTGCCTTCATGTGCCATCATTAGGAGAGAATGCAGTTGTATTTATTTTGATGAATGTCTGAATATCTGCACAAGTGTTGCTATTTTATTGAAATAAAGTGTGTGGCGACATTTAACATTTTTCTCAGTAATGGTCACACAAATGCACTAATCTAAGCGCACGTTATTGGTCGGTTATTATTATAACATGCATCACCAACGTACTCATTGGTAAACACACTGTCAGCGTGTCAGGAACAGACAGGGGGGAAACATGGACTACATCTGTCTGTAATTATAGATCATAACTCATTTATCTTCGATACTGCACTGCTCTCGTATTTAATTTTGCAAAACCACCAGTATGCCCTCAGTTACTCACTAATACATATCATCACAATAAACCATACAACACAATGTATTTTGTTTTATATTATGATATCATTCAGTTTTAGTGAATGATTTACTGTATGAGTGTATTTTATTTTCCATTTATTGATTATTCCTGGTTAATCTCATTCACCAAGGCTCATTCACCAGTGCTTGGTCGTCATTTTTAAAACATACTAACTAAACTAATAATTCAATATACATACGTAGAAATTAAAGTCATTAAATGTAATATTTATATTGTAATTTAACTAGCATACATTGCTTCTTTTCTTAAAAACAAAACAGGATCCACAGCAGATTGGGTGGTCAAATTACAACTGCAACAGTAAGATAATACATGATAGTACTGCAGCAAGTCACAAATTAAGGGAAATTGCATTTATTTATGTATATTTCTTTCAAATTTTTAGGAAGTGGTACAAAGATATAATACATTTTTTTAGGTACTTAACTCTAATACATATCTGGTAGTTTTAGTTATTGGGTTGATAAAATAAACAATTGTAATTCAGAAATGTGTTAGGAATAAGTTCAAATCATGATAATATTTATTGTATTTAGTATATTATCATCAGGGACCAAGGACAAAAAAGAACTTACACAAAAGTAATGGAAAAAGTGTACTTTTTGTATTCCTCAAATTGTTAATTGTTGTTAATTGTTAAGACACACCTTTTCCCTGAAGGGCTCCATAATAGACAGCATAATAGGCCTGCAGTCAACTTTATTCAGAAAATGGAATTGTAATAGGTTTGTGACGGTGTCAAAGCACACACTTTCAAGCATAGAAAATGTTAAACATTGGAATAATCATGTATATATATCTATATATATCTATATATATATAGAGAGAGAGAGATGACAAAATGTGTTTACAAGAAAGCTAGTATGTTTTGCTCTTGCATGTTTTTCGAGCATTGCTATGATCGAACATTCTGGAACATTTTGGATGTTGGTCTTCTAAGCAGTGCCCTGCCTCGCCATCTCGCCTCTGCTTCACCCTGGGCGAAGGCGTAGGCTTTTAGACAGTTTGTTTGTTTTATAAAATCCTAATCCTGCAATGCTGGCTGGACATATATCTAACCAACCATCTAACTTCACCACGGCAACAGCAGCAACACCTGGGATTATTTGCTGAGCAAATGAGCATCTTAGTCGTCTTCTAATAGTCTTCTAAATAATAGAGGCATTGTCGTAATGTTGATGTGTATAGTTGTATGGCTATGACCCTGGAACAAGGTTTAAGGAGGGGTATCACGATGGTGAAAAAAAATTAAGTCAGAATTTAATAGTGTAGCCTACATTAAACATACCGACTCAAACAGATCCATCTAATAGGAGCAGAATGCAGAAACTGGTTGCAAACATATTTGTATATGTTTTAAATGCAATGCTTTCCAATCTTGAGTCCAAGTATAAAACTAAAATAAAACATTTCAGTAAATACATTTAAATGGTGAATTTGGCCTGTGATTTAACAGTAGTGTTAGGTCTCTCTCTCTCTCTCTCTCGTCTCCAATCAATCATGCTGCTAATCTGATGGGGTACGTTCCATTTGACTCACAGCGCACTGCGCGAACATAAGAGCTCACCAGTCAGATATTGCGAGAGGAGGAGGAGGAGGAGGAGGAGAAGGAGGCGGAGCTCCTCACAGAAGTTGTTGGCTCTGCGTGAATGGCCCATGTGCGTGTGCACCAGTGTCTCCGGGACTCCGTGTCACTTTTATGTGTTAATCGGCCCCCACGCTCAGTGACACCATTGTGCTCTGCTCTCGTCTATGGTACGGGGGGGTGCAGGTGGAGTGGAGGGTGAGGGGAGGGGTGTGGATGTGAATGCCCCACACTGCCAGTATAGTTTTTTGCACAAGTGGTGTTACCCCCCCCCCCCCCCCCCCCCCCATTGGTCCCCCTCCCTGGGTTGGTGAATGACCAGAAAACGTGGCACATGAGATCATCAACGACGAGATCATTGGTCAAACTGCTGTCTTTTGGAGGATTGCTTGAAAAGGAAGGGAGGCATGACTAAATAACTGTGTATATTTGAAAATATACCAACAAATTATTTTCCATAATTATTAAAATACGTTTTTTTGTTTTTTTTTATTCTTTTTTTTTTGTAACAGGGTCACAATAGGGAATGTGGTCAGCATAGAGAATTAATAATGTGCTGCTTTTGTAAAATGGTTATCTTCTTCGTGGGGTGAAGAAGTATCAAGTAGAAGTATTCCGTTGTGATAACATGACTTGACTACTAAGTCTACTGCTGCTGACAAGTGGCGTACAGCGTCGCCTGAGGCTTGTCATGTAAATCATTTCATTACGCTGCCGTGTATTCACCATGGCATTTAGCTGGTCAGTCGGCGTATTACGGTTTGAAAAATGTGTATTTAACAGTCTTTAACTTATTTAACTTCAAGGTAAACATCTGGGTGAACATTTACAAGCTGGTGTAGGGAAAATGCAGCAAGGATGTTCTTCTCGTTGGCAAGCTACACAATCTAAAACTTGAACAAGACACAAATTACTATGTACTATCCAAAGGTATGAATTCATTTTTTTATCCTGTATATCTTCTGGGAAATGGAGCAGTTAACAAGGTTGTCCCTAAGTATAATTTGAGCTCAATGTTGTAAGCCAGCAACTCTGCTGGGGTGCCTTTGAGCAAGATATTGAGCACAGGTTACAAGCTACAGAGGAGACATAGAATACATCTCTGGTATTTACTTTTTCAAAGCTATGGCATTTTCTGGAATAAGCACTGAATTATCTGCATTAAGCACCGCATTTACCAGGAAAGCATTTTATGCATTAACTACAGCATTTTTCCAGAATATGCAATGTATTTTCCAGAATAAGCACATAACTGTTCTAAATAAGCACTGTATTTCACCATCTTTTTCGGCGGAAGTGCATTGCTTTTCAATAAGCAGTGCTTATTGTAGAAAATGTGTTTTTGAGAATGAACATTGTATTTTCCAGAATGAGCACTGTATTTTCCAGAATATGCAGAATGGGTCCAACATTTTCTTTGTTAAGCACTTTTTTGAGAATAAGCATTACATTTTCCGGAATAAACTAATAATTGTACTAAATAACCACTGCATTTCCCAGAATGAGAACTGCATTTACCAGAATGAACACCATATCTTTCGACCAAAGCACTTGTATGATAAGCACATTTTCCAGAATAAGCATTGCATTGTACTTTGTGGGATAGTTATGAATTTTCCAGAATACGCACTGTATTTTCTGGAATTAATGTTTTAATCACAAAATTGCATTTCCGGACATTATAATAAGAAAAGTTGTTCATGGGTGTAAGGATGTTCTTAGAATGGAAATAGTTTCAATATGACTAAAGTTGTAATTGTATAAAAGTGCCATCATTTAGATAATTGAATAGCACAGACTTTTATTAAACAAAAACTGCATTTAACTCCATCCGATTGCCTTAATATTTGGACATACAGGGAGGGTGTGTTTGCATAAGGTTTAAAAGTAGAAGAAAAAAAAGTGTAGTCAAGCTGTTTGACGTTCAAGATCTTCGCAGGGTTTCTTCATCAAACATATACACATTTTCTCCTCCAGTCATTCTGTTTTGCTGTAACACAAACACAATCATTGTAATCTATCACACACAGGCCAGTGAGATAGAGATAGAGAGATGGATAGATGGGGAGAGAGAGGGAGAGGGGGGGGGGTTTGCCACGGTAACAGCAAGCAGTTTTATTGACGTGGGAAGAACAGATCCGGTTTCGGTCTTGCATGTCAGGTCCGTCTGTTGACTCTCGACTCCAAAACAATTTTCAGGATTTGAAAAAGTACCGAGGCAGCTGGCGTTCCCACAGCCGCGGCTGGAGTTAGCCACCGCTGCCACTGCAACTCTATCTGGCCTGCACCTGGGCCTCTAGCGCCACCCACTTGCACCTTTGACTCTACACACACATAGCCTACCAACGGCATGTGTGTGTGTGTGTGTGTGTTATTTTATGTGGTTGATTTTGTAAAAAATAATGTGTGAGTCATAACTAGGTTACAAAACGGGATGTATTTCCACTTCAACGATAAACTTCACCTTAACTGATGTCTGTCCCTGCCCGCACTGATTATCCCAAGAAAAAAAAAGTTTCACACCATGATGATGAATGTATATGGATCACGGGCAGAATACAATTTCACCGGTACAGTCCATTATTTATTTGTTTGATTGCCTATTCTTTAAACACAAATACTTCAAATGCAGTCTGATTACAAATGAAACAACCACTACTCATTTTGTGGAGCAATTTTAGATCGACAGGCACTTTTTTTAGATTATTTATTGAGTATTTGCTGCCAGTGGGTTCACGTGCATCTGATCAGCTCATATAAACCCTGCTGAATCAAGCACACATTGAACGGAGCATGTTAGTAATCATTTTAAAACATTTATGTGGATTGTATCGCATTTCTCTGTATATAAGGGAAGGGGACGCAGAGCTGCGCGTCTTTGCGAGCAATAATAGACCTCTTGCGTAAAACTAGTGAATCTACACGTGTCGTACATCATACTCCGTGCGGCATTAACGGCCAGTGGAGCCTCTCTAATTGATTAACATGGACACGGAGCCTTCGCTTGCTACGTGTATGCGCCTGGTATAGCAGAGCCATGAGAGAGAAAGTGCGCGCGAGAGAGAAAAAGTGACATACTACTTATAAAGAGCTAGTGGAACGGATGAGCCTATCAGCACATCCGTTTCTCCGGTTTTCCCACCCCTTCCGTTACTCCTACTTCCTGTCTTGCACTCTTTTCCATAGGAAGGAGAGTTGTCTTGAATGCTGTGGGTGACCGCAGCGGCAGCCGTAACCGTCCATTTGTGAGGCTCAGGTGGAAGAGACTAGCATGTAGTTCCTCTAACGGCCTTTAGGTGGTCTGCGGTAGGTGGAGGCAGAATGACCTTTCACCATTCTAAGTTAACAGGAAAAAATCTGATTTCATTCTCATTTTACAAAGGCAATACATATGTCTGTGTCTGTCTGTCTGGCTATTGATCTGCCTGTCTAAACCTGAAGGCCCATACCTTTACTCTCTCTCTCTGCGTGAACCTCCTATCTCTCCCCTTCTTTTTTGTCTCCTCAGGCCTGACACTGTTGTCGGCCTTGTCATTGTTCTACCTTTTTATCCTCTACAACCAATCACATATACTATCCTCTCTCTCGCTCTCTCTCTCTCTCTCTCTCTCTCCTTTGCCACTTCAGCTGTCTGGTCAATGGGGATAAGGCAAAGAGCCAGGCATGTAGAAAGCCAACCCCTCCCCTCCTCTACTCCCCCCCTCCTCTTCCTCCCCACCCCTCCCCAGTCCAGACGGGCCTGCCTCCCCCCCTGGGCGGAGGTAGGGGGTACTCTGCTCTGTTCAGCTGTGCTTCGCACGATGAGTTCCAGCCGGGTCACATGTAGAACAGGAGACAACGCCGCCTGTTAGCTACATCGCCGCTGGTTAGTGCCGCCACCCGTCACGCCGCGTCGCTGTGGCTGGCGGTGCATGCTAACCTGGCTCATACCATCGCCTAGCTAACTGCCTGGCTTGCCTGAGTGGCTAACCCGCCGCCGTGTCTTTTCAGCGGTAGCAAAACTGTACTGTTGTTACCAACACGCTACTGTAAGTAGCACTGTAAGTACCAAAATACTTACAAAACAAAAACTACTTTAGTTTATGTCTTTGTTGCCTGTGTGTGTGTGTGTGTGTGTGTGAGAGTGAATATAGGTGTGTGTGTGTGTGTGTGTGTGTGTGTGTGTTCGTGTGTGTGTGTGTGAATATAGCTGTGTGCGTTATGTGCTGGGGTTTAGCATGGCAGCATATCATGTATGTGACTGTGTCTGCTGCATCCCAGCAGGGGTGGTGGGTTGGGGTGATGGGGGCGGGGCTTGGTGTGGTTGGGGCTCCGTGGCAGCCAATCAAGTGGTGATGTGGAGGAGCAGGAGAGGGCTGTGTAGACAGATGGCTGGCTGACCTGGGAAGGCTGTTCTCTGTATCAGGGTTCAACAGGCCACAGATGACAGGTATTATTTCATAACCCAGGGGTAGAGAGAGACACATACACACGCACACACATACAAACACACACATGCCAAAACACACACAATACCATACAATATTAAACTGCTAATGTCCCCGAACTGATTCATAAATCAGAGAGAAATTGGAAAAGGGAAAGCGCACAGATACACACACACACACACACACACACACACAAAAAGATGCACACATTAGCTTGTAAATGATACAAACCCACGTGCATGCAATACACCATAATTAACACAGAAAAAAAATGAAACCCTCACGCGCATATATGAATGCCCATATCACAACCATGCACACAGGTCTTAACATATGAATCTGTGTCAACCCTGCAAATACTGACCTGCGCACACACACACACACACACACACACACAGACACATGCAATACATGCAAAACATGCAGTGTGCATGCAACATGCGGACAGACTCACCCAGGCATGCATACACAAAGTGACACACAGTCGCATGCATAAGTGATAATCAGACAATTTTCACACAGGTATAGAAGCGCTGCATTTACGCATCATTCTGTGGGCCTCAACCACATCACGTGACTCCGGCGGCGGGGCCAATCTGTCGGTGAGCGGCGAATGGGGGTGGGGGGGAGGGGAGAGAGAGTGCTTTTTTGATGAAGTCGTTCATAAATTTTAATACGACATGTCAGTGAACATGATGTATAGACTTGCATCTCATTCATAGCAAATGCAGTTGAGGACACAGTAGATGTGGTGATGGCACAGTGTGTGTGTGTGTGTGTGTGTGTGTGTGTGTGTGGGAGGGGGAAGGGGAGGTACCTTGTTTTACCATTAAGTGCTGGGAGGGTACCTGTGTCTAAATGTGACACAGAGCGACGGTGTTTCTTTTTCGTACATAAGGACATTCAATCACTCCTAGAGATCTTGCCTCTTAGAATGCATAGTAAACAGAGGAGAAAACCTAACAGATGTGCTCTAGTAGTGTTATAAAGTCATTTTAGAACAGGGTGGACTACCTACGTTTGCAAACCACTCGCACGCGTTCATTTTAAACAAATGAACGTGTGCGAATAATAAATTAGGCTGCCAGCTACTTCAGCCCAAGACTTTTTCATTCTACGGGAGGGACATTGGTGATGAAGTTCAAACAAACACCAGCAGCATGACCCTTTTAAACTAGCGTGGAAAGGACATATTGCAACAAGTTAGTGGTCATTTGTCAGGGACAATCACAATGAGAAGAGATGCATTGTACCGGATTATTATTGCGAAGCCAACCTAAATCTTGCGAGCTCACCTCCGGTTTTGCCTCGAGAAAATAGTCGAGAACCAGCCCAACACGGCAGCTTGGCTCCAAACAGCATTCAGTCGGCCAATCAGCGAACCCCAGTGAGTGATGACGAAACCGGGAAGTGCCGTCTTGGAAATTTCTACAATGGCTTAATTAATATAATCATATTTATGCTGCTTTGGAATTAGTTTTATTTCAATAAAAACGGCAGCGGTAATGTTTGCTAATGGTGTCTACTTTGGAAATAAGTCACTCGGGTTCCGACTGGCTGAAGCTAATCCAATCGGCTGTAAAGTAAGGTTGACTGACGACGCCCCTCAACAAACATTGCAGACAGCATACTTTCCAGACCTAATGAGCGAAACGAATATGTCTGGCTGTGTGAGGCTACCTGATTATAGCATCTTGTTCATTTTCAGCAGCACTCCCAGGGCAGGTACATATAACATTATAAAATACAGGTTAGAATGCAACATATAATACTTATATTAGACTCATGACCAATTAGGACACAGCATTACCAGAGAGAAATAAAGTAACGGAAGCCATCAGTATAACAAAACTATGGGAACAGTAACGGGTAAGATAAGTGAATAAATGCATTGTCTTGGTAACCCAGGGTACCTCTCAAGTTACAGTGAAACAGATTTGTTGCATTTACACCAATACATTTGGTTCTGCTAGACAGCACAACATGTCAACAATGCGATCGTATACCACCAGTCCAGATTGATGCAGATCATTATATTTTGCAGTCTTCCAGAAAACTCTACTTGGGGGGGGGGGACTACTAGCCCCACTGTGAGCCGTTTGTGATCCACAGATTAGCCCGGGCTCCCCGCATCTCTATTGGATGAATGTGGCAGCTGGGTCCGAGTTGTCCTATGTATGACAGGCAGATAGGATGAGCCAACCTCCTTCTAGCAGCACTAATGCAGCGCCCGGCATGTAATGCTGTCCATGTACAAATCTCTCAGGTTGTCTTGGACAGACGGCGCAGACAGTTGGTCCCACTCCGGGCTTGGTTTATTCTTGACGTGATGTGTTTGAATGTTTATATTTATTCTGATTTATTTACAAAGTATAATATACTGTCAATGTGTGAGTCCATTAGAAAACAGCTTCTCAGAATCTAAATATGCTGTGCATCTTTCTATTCAATTTGTGGTCCATTCCCATTGAATGAGTATTTATAGTGAGGTATAGTATAGTATATTATTCAATCTTCAATCTAGAGAGAGTCTTCAATCTAATCCGGTGATAACTCGTTTTTAATTACAATTACCAATATGTAGGTGAAAACATGAATTACAGTTGTATCATTGTAACATTTGTGTTTAATATTTTTGTATTCATTATAGAATAATATTATTCTATTATTATGATTATTATGATCATCAAATTGTTATTATTAGTATCATTATGATTATGATACATCATATACTGTAAATCCCCTTGACCCTTAACCCTCGGCCATCTTGCAACACACGTCCCGCCAGCGTGAGTACTAATTAGCGTGACCCCTGAGGATGTGTGGGGGCGCCCCCCCGGTGGCAGGACCGGCCGCCAGGTTCACAGTGGGTCCAGTTTAACCCGCCGTGTGACTCTGACCTTTCCATGGCGGCTCGCTGGGGACCATCTGAACCCTTCCCAGCCTGGACATCTGGTCCAGGCACCAAGCTGCTGGTTTGGTCTGCTTCAGAGGAGCCTCCAGAGCCTTTTAGACGCTCCCATTTTGTGGGAAAAGGCGGGGGGGGGCAAGAAAGACAAAAAATGTGAAACCCATCAAAACAGCTCTCCGGCTGGCGGCTGTGGAGATGATGGACTGTTGGCCAGGGGTGAATATCTAGCTGCCAGTGTGATGATGATCGCTACATTTGAAAATATGTCCATCATAACTTGATGGTCTTCCACTCCACGTTTTCTTTTTCATAATATTTCACAACAAAAATAAAAAAAAGTGAAGAAAAAAAATAAACTGGGTTAAAATGTTTCATGCAAGTTAAGTCATACTTTCTTGGTTGCAGAATATTAGAACAATCATTGAGGAACTTAAACACAAGGACTTTCAGGGGAAGTTCTCTTTAAGTTCAATATTTTTTTCACTAATATTCACCAATATTGCTGATCATATTGCAATGTATTTAATTAATACAAGGAAAATCTGTTTTCAGTGCCTAAGTAGTGCATAAGTGTAGTCTGATAATGTAATAGTATTTGGTTTCATCTTTCAACTTTGATCAATGTGGGTCTATTGAGATTTGCTCTTGATTGAAAAGTTTAAACTGTTCTAGATATGAAATACATGAAATGTAATAGCAATTGGGTTGTGGTCTGCTGTGAGGTCATGTTTCACATTTACTGAACAAACACATTTCCCATAATTTGTCCTGTCCCAGAATGAATGAGAGATGGAGACCTGTCCTATGTTCTGAGGAGTGAAAAGCAAGAGAAAGGGGCATTAGTAATTTAATCTGTTCTCAACACTGTTCGGAACGCATGGATCAATGCTTCAGTCTGACAGGGACACAAAGCTTCTAACTTGGGAATGATTTTGAAATCTAAAAAAACTGCTGTATGACATGGCTTGAAATTGTTCTGATTGAAATATGCAAGATATAAAATATACATATATATAACATCCTAGTTTTAATGCCTCAAACAACAACTTTCTTTGTTATGGATTTGTTGGCTTTCAAGACATCCAGCCAGTACTTTATGCCATGATATACAACTGTGTGTCATTTGATTATGATAATACAGTTGTAGTATGTAGATATGAGAATGTTGTGGTTCTTTATGATGGTTTTATAGATACATATACAGATAGCACATAGATACATTTATTAGGACCCTGCCCATATTGTGTGCAAAACAGTACTCCCAAAACACGATGTAAGATTCCAAAAAGCTTGAGCAGATTTTTCATAATAACCGCAGTTAAAACCAGTATTATTTGCCTGAATTTCAATGCATTCATCCTGAAAAGTAAGAGTCAAGGATACACAGTAAGTGAAGTAGGAGGATAGCCACAGCTAAAGATTGAACGTTTGATAAATGGCCAAAATATATTTTGTATTAATAACTTTTTTGACATTTAAGTCATTAGTATCCACAGCTGTTCTAAACCTGAATATAGAAAAAGTCGATTTCAAGAATGAAAAAGTCTGTCTGTCACTTGTATGGTGTGTGTGTGTGTGTGTGTGTGTGTGTGTGTGTGTATGTGTGTGAATGTGTGTGCAAATATGATGTACACTCTTTACTGTTGCAAGTAACTGGCATGATTATGAGAACCAGATGTCACCTTGTGTAAGTCATCCACATGCAACTTAGATACATTTCATATTACAGTCATACTAGTGTGTGTGTGTGTGTGTGTGTGTGTGTGTGTGTATACGTGCATGTGTGTGTGTGTGTGTGTGTATACGTGCATGTGTGTGTGTGTGTGTGTGTGAATGTCTGCCAACAAGCACAGCTGAAAGGTGTCACAGAGGCTCCCACTCTTCCACTAACAGCCATTTTCTTTGCGCCATTTTATATAAAAAAAATGTAAAAGGCCCCTGGCTTTAAAA
>OOFB01010729.1:0-11605 GCA_900323305.1 Trachyrincus murrayi | reverse complement strand
TCTCTCTCTCTCTCTCTCTCTCTCTCTCTCTTTCTCTCTCTCTGTGTTCCTCCTTCTCTGTTCCTCTCTCTCTCTCTCTCTCTCTCTCTCTCTCTCTCTCTCTCTCTCTCTCTCAGTCAGTTTGGTTTCTATGACGACAACGAGACTGTTGTTGAAATACAACACCAGGAAGTAAGTAGAAATCTTTTCCGAAATATGTATTCTTTTAATTTACTCCATAAGAGTTTTGTCTTGTTACATATTCAAATTGTCTTTTTTTTGTATTTATTCAAATGTATTGAAATACATTTGGTGAACATGCATATTGTATTCACTATTCATTAATATATATTACAACATGTATATTAGTGTGAATATGAATGTATATATTACAACATGTATATTAGTGTGAATATTAATGTAAATATTACAACATGTATATTAGTGTGAATATGAACACCTGTTCTCTGTCTCCAGGTGTATCTGCAGGACTCATTTGGTCTGAAGACCCTGGGGGCCCGAGGGGACCTGGTGCTCTGCTCCATGGCCGGGGTGGAGCACATCTGGTGGCACTCCAACCAGACGGTCTACCACACCTGCATCGAGAAGTGGCTGCAATAGACCCCCACCCTCGGACAGCACATCACACACATAATATTTATATGAAGTAGTTGTACTCGTGTGTGTGTGTGTGTGTGTGTGTGTGTGTGTGTGTGTGTGTGTGTGTGTGTGTGTGTGTGTGTGTGTGTGTGTGTGTGTGTGTGTGTGTGTGTGTGTGTGTGTGTGTGTGTGTGTGTGTGTGTGGCCAGCAATAGCTGGCCTACCGCAAAAAAAAATATCCTGTGCCTAACTGACATTTTGTGATTCTGTCTCCATGACAACACTCGATACCCTCCAACCTCGTCACCGGCGTGATTGTTTCGGATGTGTTTTTCTTTTAATCCAGTAGAGCCAGGCTCCCTGTGTTTTCTTTTTAGTTTTTTTTTAGCCTGCGAACCTTTTAAAAGGTGTTTTTAAAGACTTATCGTGATCAAAATTGTCGATAATAATTCTGCGTTGTGTGACATCGCATCGTGTGATCGAGTCGTGCTTGTGTGGCTTCTCTGCAGTAGATTCATGCCTTAATGTAGAATCCCCCCCCCCCCCTCCATGGGTCTTATTCACCCAGCGGCCATCTTGATTGCTATGTGAAGTTCCCTTCACCGGGCTAGTGTTGGAACTAAGATGGCCGCTAGGCGAATAAGGCCCGTAAAGCACAGCGTTCTGTTACCCATACCTAAGTGCTAAGACTCACTGCCTTTAGCGAAGAGGGGGGCTGCCGGAAATGGAAGAGGTGCACCTGCAGGGGTCAAAGGTCAACGTGGTGAAGCAGGAAGTGGTTGTTTGTTTACCTCTGCCCTGTCGTACATGTTAACACACCCCCCCCCCATCGTGTTTAGAAATCTCAGGCGTTTTATTAAATGTGTCGCCTGTTTGTCTGTCCTTGTCGGCAAAAGGGAATAGTTTTTAGGGTTTTTTTGTATTCTGAAGTTTTGAATGTTCATTGCTCTCGGTTGTACTGTAGTTGGTTTATTTAAAAAAAAAGTCACAAAGATTTAACTTTAAGATAAGGGAAATGTGCTCGCCTCAAGTGGCTTTGTCTTGTACCTGATGATATGCGAGGGGAAGTTATTCGAAGTTATAAGTAATGAATGGATATTGTGTTTTTGAGACTGCAGTATTATCCTGTGTAGGCCTAGTTTTTACGTATCATTGTACAGTTAAACTGAAGTGTATTCATTGAGAATTAAGGATATCAGTGTCTAAACAATGAGTCTAACCAGATAATACAGTTGTGGAAATACTCACTGTCCTAACAATCTTGCAAAAATACAGTATTTTGCTAGTGTGCACCACATGATCAACAGTATGATAATAAGTATCAGTATGAGGAAAAAACGTGCTTTATTGCCTGGTAAGTTTGCACATACAATGAACTATCAGAAAAATAATTGCATGCCTCTTTGTATGTGCAAACTTACCAGGCAATAAAGCTATTTCTGGTATGAAGTGTGCAAATAGTTACGTGTCATTTGTACAATATTCAATAAAACGTATTGGGGCAACCTTTAGCTCCCAGTCTTGTGCTGTTGTTGATGTTTTGTTAACTGAAGGAATGACCAGGAGACCAGCATCGAGAGAGTGAAGAGGGCGGTGTATATGTATATGTATATGTAATCAGCTCAGATAAGGAAGGTGGTGCAAGGCCTCAGTTAAAAGAAGAATATCAGCTCTAGCTCGCACTGATAGCCAGTGAAGCGAGGCCAGAATGAGTGTTATATGAGAGTATTTTTTTGTTTTTGTCAAGATTCTAGCTGCAGCATTCTGAACAAGCTGAATACTTCCAGTAGCACAACTAAAAGACCAGAGGAAAAAGGGCATTGCAATAATCAAGTCTGCAAAATACAAATGCACGGATCTGCATCAACGTAATGATAGAATAGGTCGGATTTTAGCAATATTACTAAGATGAAAAAAATGCTGTCTTGGTAGTAGCTTTGATATGAGACTACAATGTCAGACGAGAATCACAAATCACTCCCAGGTCTTTGATGGTCTTTCAGAAATAACATAAACATTAACACTCATTCAAACATTAAAACTCTCAAACGAGGTCTTAACAACCGATAACTCTGTTGCACTGCACGACTGCTTTTATTCACTGTTTATTACGCAAATCAAATGGAAAAAACTGTGATGAGCCTTAAAGGACTACAACTCCATACATGCCACGGGACACACCGGATGTAGTCCGCCCGCCGGCCGGATGTAGTCACCGACCGACCGGATATCCGCCCGCGTCGCCACGGGGAGGCCCTTTTCCGTCTCTGAGAAGTGTGGTTCACAACGGCAGACACAAGTGAGTGTAAAAATCAACATTTCTACCCTCCACATGATCACAAGACGGCTTCTGACGGCCCGCCACGTCTTTAGTCACACTCGCACGCGGCGTGTCGGTGAATCCGCGGCGCCTTTTCGTGTAATTCGCGTAATTTTTGTGAAAACGTGTTTCCGAGCGTACCGTTAGCATGCGGCTAGCGTGCATGTGTCCGCTGCTCCGCCACGCGGCTCGAGACCGGAGACCCCCCGCCGAGACCCGTCCTGATCCACGACCCCCCCCACGGCCCGCTGTCTTATTACTTCTGATCAAACCTTCCGCAGCGTGGGGGGGGGGAAACGTGTCGTTTGTCTCTGACTGTTTAGCCCTCGGGAGCTAACTGTGCTAGCCCGGTGCGGGCTGCAGTGCAGGCCGTTGTGTTTAAAGATGGATCACATGTCTGACTCTGTCACGGAGGGTCGTGTCGCTGCAGGACGCTGGGTGTATTTCCATGTCGACATGTGGCCCACGTACTTGTATTTATGTATTATATTTATATATAATGTAATATATAATAATATTTCTATGAACGTGTTTCCTCCCAGTGACTGAGTCGTGGGAGACCGCTCCAGCCGTGGCCGAGTCTCCGGAGATCAAGCTCTTCGGAAAGTGGAGCACCGACGATGTGCAGATCAACGACATCTCCCTGCAGGTAACAGTACTGGGACCGGTACCGGGACCAGAGCCGGGACCAACTGGAACACCGAGGCTAGAGTCACGCCTAGACACCGTCCCGTTGTCCTGGTGTGCTAGAGTGCTCGCAGATTGAACGTCTTTGTTTATTCATTGGCTGTAGTCTATCACAGTGACCCAGCCAATCACCAACTCAGACACACCACCTGTCCAGGTACCTGTGTCATGCACTACCTGAGAAAGTGGCTTTTCATCACAGAAAATGTAAAAAAAAATGTTCTAGCCCCACTCTTGTGTTGTGCTCATTTCACTGCTTGTACGGATTTAAATCAACAAAATAAAGATCCCCTAACGAGGTCTGTGAACGTGTTTAATGCGGGGCCAACGTTTTTAGTATCGTATCAAATGTTCAGAATCTGTTGCTATGCAGAGCATCTATTCACCCAATACTAGGATATTGGCGAAGCTGTCATGTATTCAGTTCTGTTATATTTCAAATGTCTTCATAAAGTGCTTCCTGCTGTTGTGTCTGAAGGGTGCTATATTAGGGTGCTATATAAATAAACTGGCCGTTCCACAATTTCCCTTTGTGGGGATGAATAAGGTGCTGCGGCGTCTTGGCCGTCCCTCGTGTATTCATGTGACGTAGGTGTAACCGCTGTGTCGCTCCTCCGCAGGATTACATCGCCGTGAAGGAGAAGTACGCCAAGTACCTACCCCACTCTGGCGGCCGCTACGCCGCCAAGCGCTTTCGCAAGGCCCAGTGCCCCATCGTGGAGCGCCTCACCAACTCCATGATGATGCACGGCCGCAACAACGGCAAAAAGCTGATGACCGTGCGCATCGTGAAGCACGCCTTCGAGATCATCCACCTGCTGACCGGCGAGGTGTGTAGTGCCGTGTGCTATAGTCGGAGGTATAGTATAGTTGGACCCTTGGCCACGAGGGTTCTGGGTTCGAACCCCGATGTCTGCGGTCTACCTGTAGGCGTCCTCGTTAACGACGTGAATGTGATAAATGCTGATCGGTCCGCCTGTACGGTAAGCGAGGCTAGAGTCACGCCTAGACACCGTCCCGTTGTCCTGGTGTGCTAGAGTGCTCGCAGATTGAACGTCTTTGTTTATTCATTGGCTGCAGTCTATCACAGTGACCCAGCCAATCACCAACTCAGACACATTTTATAATGAAAAGCTAAATTAAGAATGTGAATCTAATGTGGCTACAAGACTTGTAGAACATCTCACTTGGTTGTGGTTTAGCGGTGGTCGCTAGAGCTCATTGAATTTGAAGAACACAAATGTCTATGATAAAAGCAAACTGAAGATTCTGAAAATGTTATTTTTAAATACTGATCGCCAGAACTCTTTGATTAATTTAATTGTACCTTGCGGGTGTCTTCCTGCTGTTTTCAGGCTACCTAGCACGTAGCTGATGACCTAGTGTCCACATGTGTTGATTGTCCTCTGAAAGCCGCTCTCCTTCCCGCTGTCTCCAGAACCCCCTGCAGGTGCTGGTGAACGCCATCATCAACAGTGGACCCCGTGAGGACTCGACCCGTATCGGACGTGCCGGTACTGTCAGGAGACAGGCCGTCGACGTGTCCCCGCTCCGCAGAGTCAACCAGGTACACACCGTTTATTGAGACTTACTACTTCTCTTTTAAACGATCTAGGCTTTTTAAATGTCATTTTGGATGCTTTATCTTTATACCTTATCTTTTATTGTCTCATCGCCTTTTCAGATTACTATTGTGTATATCTCCTGTATGTTCTGTCTTCTGTCTGTTTGTTACTGGAAAATGTCCTTTAGGATTAAGTATTTGTGTCATATGAAGTACATGTTCTGGACTCTTTGCTACTATCATGTGGTTTTGTACCTTTTTTTTTACTTTGCATGAATAAATGTACAGATACCCTGAGATTTTTTGTAAGGGCTCCATACCAGCCCATTTGGTTTAGGCCTTCTCAACATCAGTAGTAACCCATAGTGTCTATCAGTTGTCAATGTGTGTTCTAGCTCTTCATTAGGTGACTCTGACTGCAGTTATCATTTGTATGAAGTGTCAATCAATCAATCCCTCTTGGTGAACCCTACAGTCCGCCTGTACGGTAAGCGAGGCTAGAGTCACGCCTAGACACTGTCCCGTTGTCCTGGTGTGCTAGAGTGCTCGCAGATTAAACGTCTTTGTTTATTCATTGGCTGCAGTCTATCACAGTGACCCAGCCAATCACCAACTCAGACACACTTGAAACTACCCTTCACCCCTGGAGCGTTTCTGTTTGAAGCTGTGAACTGGCGGTCTCTAACACAGACGTGTGGTCTGTTTCTCAGGCTATCTGGCTGCTGTGCACGGGAGCGAGAGAGGCTGCGTTCAGGAACATCAAGACCATCGCTGAGTGCCTGGCCGATGAGCTGATCAACGCAGCCAAGGTAAGCGTGTGTTTTAAAACATGATAAAATGACCAATCTGTAGATCAGAACTGCAGCCTACGCCTGGATGGATACGCCCACTTGTAAAGTCACTATCGGGTCGACCCATAGTGGTTAATCTTGCCGCTCTACATTTTGTAGACTAAAGTAGTTATGTGTTGTGGTAAAATGGCCCCTGTGAATTCCTTGACATGTTTTTAACGGTTTGAAACCTTCCAGGGGTCGTCTAACTCCTACGCCATCAAGAAGAAGGACGAGTTGGAGAGAGTTGCCAAGTCCAACCGTTAAAATTGTTGGGTTTCAAAACGTAATAAATTTGAGATAAGTGACTTCTGTGTTTTGGTTTTCATTTACTGCAGTCTACAAAAACCACACGACAAACGTTTAGAAAAGGAAATCTAGTTTTATTAGCAACTGTCAATGTGAGGTCACACATTAAAAAGGTAAACTTTCATAATCTACATACAGTGAAATCGGTCCTCAGTCCTTTCACAACAACCTGTATCATCTCGTCTGCAGATCAAGTACATGCAGTTAGTTTAAATTCATATTAGACGCAAGGGGTTGGGGGCTTGTTATGTACAAAACTACCAGCAGGGGGTGTAGTTCTGCCCTAGTTCTGCACTAAATCTGATATACTGCATATTTGGTTCATCGTGTTTTAATACCAAAGCTAATGTGATGGCAAGCTGTGAGCGCGGGGTGTCTTTAAGCTCTACTCACTGACTAGGTGATGTGTGTGTATAGAGGGTACTAGAAGTAGGTGTGTTTGCGGTTGACCAGGAGGCAGAGGGTGGACAGGGACGCCCCGAGTTTGGCCGCTTCACTGCAGGCGGTGGGGAGGAAGGTGTAGTCCGGCAGCTTCTGTAACGCCTGGGGAGAGAGAAGGATACGTAAACCCCCGGATCACCTGTTCAAAGGTTCTGTTTGGCTCTCAAAGTGTGTAGGAACATTTTTTTAAACGGGAAATTCTCCATAAAGTACAAGGAAGTCTTCTGGCTAAAAACTCTTTTCCAGAGGTAGTTTTCTATTGGCTGCAAACTGCTCAAGGGAGTGACGTGGGTTTTGACAACGCTGCTATGGGTCCTGCGTTTTACCAACCGGTACGACCTCAGAACGCATTTCCTTTAAACTCCTGGACGTTCTCCTGGTAAAATGAGGCTTTACTTGCCCTTTAAATCAAAATAGATTCTCCATTAAGTGTCAATGTAATGTGAAGTAATTCATGGGTTCAGGGTGAACTCAGTTTCCTATTGGTCTGGCAAGGTGTTGGACACTACAGTAATACTAAAAGCAAATCAAATGATCTAAGTTTGAAAGCATTTCAAGATAATCTGGTCTTCGACCACTACGAACATCCATAACCTCTTATAAAGGTGCTGTAGGTCCGAGCTGTTGCAGTCATTTGTTATAACTGTCATGGCCGCTTTAACTTTGTAGCGAGTCTGGAATGAAACTCTGATCCCCGCTAGATTTTCCTTACGTGCTAGCGTCCGTCTTTGCCTTGAACGCAGACGCTAACGTACAGGTGTACAGGTGTGTGTTTGGGTTGCTCACCGCGACGCTCTCGGGGCACTCCTCAGCCGGTCGGTGCAGCAGGAAGTCAGTCTTGTTGGCGCCACGCACGTAAATGCAGTTTGCCGCCACGTCCTCGGGAACAGTCAGCACCTCGTAGTGGTGGTCTGTCAGCTGTTCCATCATCTAAACACACACACACGCACACACACACACGTCATTAACGACCACTCGGAGTCCGGCGGTCCCGCAGGAAAACAGCGCTAACCCATTAGCAGCGAGGAAGTGATTGTTTAGTCAATTGGAAACACAACTGAGATCTCAGTTGAAGTGGATACAATAAAAAAAAATGGAAATTACAACCACTGATGTGTTGGATGTTACATGTGTAGAACACTACTGATATGATTAACTTAAGACTGAACCATCTTCGAAGCCAAGTTTCTCATTTATACCTTCTCAAACAAAACAAATGTCTTACTCGATTCGAAACGCACACGAGCATAGCGAACACACGACAACAAGAGTGCATACTGCACTCATTTACTGTTCTTCAGTTTGTTTTCACTCACTGTTGTTTTCAGCCTGAGAGTCAAGCATCACAGTCAGTGCTCGGTGGTTCTGCTAACGTGAGAGTCAGGCATCACAGTCAGTGCTCGGTGGTTCTGCTAACGTGAGAGTCAGGCATCACAGTCAGTGCTCGGTGGTTCTGCTAACGTGCACACGGCCCTGAAAACACGACTCACGCGTAGCGTCTTCTTGGCTCCGTCGCTGTTGCTAATGACGATGGTGTCCGGGCCCCCCATGGAGCAGATGTTTTTCAGTCGCGTGCCACCACACACAGGCACAGTGGACACCGCAAAGTCCTGGAAGACAACGTTAAAATAAGAGCGTCTATATCCATTATTTATCAGTCAGGGGTTTTCCTGAGGACTTTGGTTCTGCTTCTCATGACTTGGAGTCATGAGGGCCGCTCTGGTGAAATGAATGACTCACTACTAACCTCTGGCCAGACTCTTTTGTAAGCAATTGTTGCAGTAAAAAACACAGTAAAAATATATATAAAATATAATGCAATCCATAGAGGCAACAAAGTACAAATACTTGTTGAAAAACCACACAGTTAAGTTTTATGGAATATCAAAAGGAGCTTAGAAATGTAATGAATATATACTAGAAAAATTCTTCCGACTCCTCCAGGAAACCTACCGCCTTCCGGGCAGAGTGACACAATGCCCACACTAGTGCACATTACACACAACACACGCACACAGAGGCTATCAATACTAATGGTCAGCCGTGTAATGGTCAGCCGTGTGTGTCCTCAGAGAACAGCCTAATGGGCCCGCCCCATTCATCACCACTTTACAAGGGTCTCCCTAAATACAATACACCACACAGACCACCTGCTGTGTCTCGTGGCAGGACGCGCTGTCCTTGTGCCTCTGTCTGAACGTGGATCACATCCAGGACCACTTGGCAGCTGTTTACAGATGTTGAAAGGGTTGTTATGTGATGTTTTAAAGGGTGGCTACAGGTAAGATGAAGTTAACTTTATTAATCACGGACGGGAAATGTGGGTGTCACCGCAGAAGTACAGAACAGTCTTAAGAATTAAAAAACAGATGAAAGTGTTAAATAAGAATAGAATAAAGTGTCAAATGAGACATTAAAACCAGCTCTGGGTTTTCACTCACCTGTCGTTCTTTCATTCATTCATTCATTCATTGCCTGTCCACCTACTATTTTAATGATGCGTACATTTATTCAGCCATTCATAGATGAATTCATTTGTTCATCTGTCCATCCATTCATGAAATCATCCATCAATCTGTCCATAACTCATTCACTAAATGATCTACCAATCATGTAATGAATGCATGGACACACACATTCATCCATTAAAGAAGTAACTACAACCTAATTTGTAGTCGCCATGCATGAACTGTGCGTTTAATTCATGAGTTCATCCTCACCCTGAAGGTGTCGGCCAGGACCTCCGCCCCTCGGTAGTTGGTGTGGGAGGAGATCCCCACGAAGAACTCCCGTCCCGTGAAGAGGACGTCGCTTCCCTCCAGCGTGGCCCCCTCCTCCTCCGACCCCATCTCTACCACCGTCAGGCTCAGCTCCGACACCACCCGCCGCACCGCCTCCGCCTGGCCACGCACACAGAAATCAAACGCGCCCGGGAGTCTTTGTTTAGTATTACTGTCTGGTTCTGTGGCCCGGGCGGGGCCAGTCTGGCTACCTCGCTCCCATCCCGCCGAGAGCATTACCTCATTTCCTCTACTGTCATTATTATCTGGGGTTATGATTCCTACTTCTCTGACTGGGTTTACACCGGGCCACTACACTATCCTACCCCTCCATGCCGGGATCGGACCACACAACCTTTTTGTCTTCCAGGACGGTCACCGTGTTGGTCCCCGAGGCATGAAGACGAGGTCTGTCTGCTGAACGCGTGTAGTCTGATCCCGGCTTCGTGAAGTAACATTATCAAGTTCAAAGAAACACAGAACGTTTGGAGCTTCAGACTCTCTGGACGCGTACGGTGCGTTAGCTTCGTACCTCGGCGCGTCTCTGCTGTTTGGAGGGGCGGGTGATGAGCGCCGTGTCCCCCTGGATCACCGCCACGTCCTCCACCCTCCAGCTGTCGGGGAGCTCCGGGTCCGGCGGGATCTCGATCAGCTGCAGCCCCACCTTCTGCCTCAGCGCGCCGGTCAGCATGCCAAACTGCCGCTGGGCCTTCGCCAGCTCCACCTCCGGCCGCTCCTCGCTCCCCTCCCCGAAGGTCTCCGGGACGCCGCGCACTATGGCGTGCGTGAAGCGCCCGTACGTACACACGTTGGCCATCACCACGGCAACGACAAGCAGGAAGAGGAAGAAGAAGTGGGCGGTCTGTCTCAAAGCGACCAAATTAGGAGATGTTCTTCTTCTCCCGTCAAAGAAAACGGACAACAGGAAGTCGGCCCTGGGACTTGGGGGTGATCTGGGACTTTGCGGCGAGGGTCTGCTTGGATCACAGGACCAGAGGGGTCCCGGGGCGGAACCAGAAAAAGCCCAAAGGAACGCCTTAGTGCTGGAAGAGAGGAGACAGGAGTGATGGGAGACACGATCAGTTGGTCATGAATCCCTGAGCCCACCGGCCCGCTCTCTGACTTTGTTTTAACGAGTAATCCTACTTTGAAATCAAGTAGGGATTTGCAATAGAGCATGATTCTATATATGTATGCATCAGGTCTAGCAAACCCTACGTGTGCCTCTTTAAACTATAAAGTTAAATCAGGAGGCCAAAAATAGACAATGGCAACAAAGAGAATACAATATGAAGAACAGGATGGTCGTCTGTTCTCTTGTGATGTTTAGGTCGGGGTTAGATTGGGGACAGCTGCGTTTTTACTAAATCCCCTTTCTTAGAAACCGACCGAAGTCTTCATCTTCACAAAGTTACCTTTCTGAAATGATCATTTGTTTTCCAACTCTGCGCCAGAACCAGAACGGAGATCTCCCTGTTACCGTCTGGTCAACGTATCACTTTATCACTTTACCGAATGGCAAACTAAACGCCTTAACGGTTCGATCCGAGCTGCTTTTGTGCAGCTTTGCACTTCGGGCGTTGTGGTATATCAGGCTAAGACTCAACGTGGTGAAACAGTCTTCACCAGGCGGAGCAGCAGCTGCTCGCTGCTCCTCATCACACGCAACGATGTGCACACAACTAACGTTATTATCCACACGTTATAGTTATAGAAGATATGTAGAGTTATATCGAGTTACATAGAGTTATAGAGTTATAGAGAACAGTCGACACCCACCTCGTGTTGACCGCACGGTTCCCTTTTTATTCCCAACTCCACAACGACCCGTCCCCGTTATTCTCTCTCTCTCTCTCTCTCTCTCTCTCTCTCTCTCTCTGTTCCTCCTTCTCTGTTGCACTCTCTCTCTCTCTCTCTCTCTCTCTCTCTCTCTCTCTCTCTCTGTTCCTCCTTCTCTGTTTCCTCTCTCTCTCTCTCTCCTTCTCTGTTCCTCTCTCTCTCTCTCTCTCTCTCTCTCTCTCTCTCTCTCTCCTTCTCTGTTCCTCTCGCTCCTGTTCTTCTCCCTACTCCCCACCCCCCTCACTCTTCCATCCAT
>OOFB01010721.1:12839-28125 GCA_900323305.1 Trachyrincus murrayi | reverse complement strand
TTTTTTATGGGGGGGGGCTAGCAAGGATTTAACTGCCTCTTAGCCTTGCCTATTTGTCGTCAATTATGTGTCTGAGCTCTTGTTTATTGGCTCTTGTTTATTTGATGCACTTATTTGTCTTAGCTCTTGTTTATTTGGTTCTCTTATTTGTCTCATTTGTTTAAGATAAAGTAGGTTGCTAACTTATTGCACTCTTACCTTAACACTAGTTATGCTCTTAGTTGCTTGTTTAGGAAGGAAATGCACTGACGATTTCTGGTGACTAGTAGTGTTCTTGCCTACCTATGTTGAATGCACTTATTGTAAGTCGCTTTGGATAAAAGCGTCTGCTAAATGACTGTAATGTAATGTATCTGTGGTTTGATATGCATAAACGGCGGTGGCGACGACTTACAGCCCACGTAGTGCACATAAAACTCCTCCCTGCCCTCCTGGTCGTTCATCCTGGACTGGATCACTTCCGCCGAATCTGGAAGAAGACAAGAGCATCCCACGCAATGAGCTGTGAACACAAGCCCAGCATGCACCTGATGCAGAAGAGACTGACAGCCCTACATGACAGCCCTACATAACAGCCCTACATACCAGTCTACATGACAGCCCTACATACCAGCCTACATAACAGCCCTACATACCAGCCCTACATAACAGTCTACATAACAGTCTACATAACAGCCCTACATAACAGTCTACATGACAGTCTACATAACAGCCCTACATGACAGCCTACAGCAGCGACACTCACGCCACGTCTTGTCGGCTCGCTGGCACAGATATGTCCCCCCGATCTCCACGGTCGCATCCTGCTCCCGGCCGCAGCCCAACACGGCGCCACCCTCCGGGGTGTGCTGGCTACTGGAGCCCCCGGACTCGCGGGACCGATGGACGGCCTCGGTCTCGTACTCCTCCCCGCCGCTGCCGTTGGACGAGCAGGCTGCCTGGGCGCCCGAGTCGAAGTCTCCCCGGTCCCGTTCGGAGTGCGCCGACTCCAGGTCGTCGTCCATTGTGTTGTCGGAGCTCTTGACGGTGCAGTTTTTGTAAAGGTTGTGTAACGCAGTAGCTGCCCCGCCAGGCATACTTTTGGTCGTTTGGAAAGCAACTGGAAAAAAATGCCCGCTGGGTGTTCTCGACGGTTCTTCACCAAGACTGGAGCCGCACTTGCAATAATGCAATAACAAACACACTAAAGATGGCGTCGTTTGTACGTTGGTCTGCGACGCATGCGCGAGCGGCCAAACGCCTACATCGCGAGATATCTGCGCAGCTCGTGGTGCAGGGTACGGGCCAGGCGCAAAAGGCACCTCCTTTTATTCAAATCACTCCGAAGGCACCTCCTTTTATTCAAATCACTCCGAATATATATATATATATATAGATATTTCGATTTTTTATATATATAGATATTTATTTTTATATATATATAGATATTTATTTTTATATATATATATTTATTGTTTTATATACATATATATATTTATATATATATATATACATATATATATTTTACTTTTCATGTATTTTCCTACGACCTATTTGAACCCAACCATAACCCTGAAGTAAATTAAAGTAAATTATTAAATAGTCTACCTTCGTGTGGGAACACATACATATTGTGCAGTGCTTTAGCCCTCTCTTCAGCCAAGTATTGGAATTGCACCCAAACATTAGGATAAGACAATTACGGGACAAAAAAAGGACAATTACCACAGAGTTGAGCAACAACTAATCTCGGATCCAGCAATACTACTATGTTATAAAGTCTGATTTGTGATTCTAAGCAACAGCTAGTTACTTCAAATGCACAATATTTAGATAACAATATCTGCCTATTTAAGTATAGCTTAGCCTCTCATAATAACAATGACTTATTTCCTATCAATCTTCCCTTAGATGGAAGCTGGATAGTGTAGTGTTTGACTCCCTGCTCCTAACTGACTTGGGAATTTACTGTTAGTTGCTTTCGATAAAAAAACTCCACTAAATGACAAAATGATCGATCTAGTTGGATACCCTGTGCTGTCCTGATCTAAAACACTGAAATATGGGGACCCAACACAGTGCCAAAATGTTTGCAAATGCCTTTGAGACCTTGTGCCTAAATTGTTCAACTGCCTATCGAGTCACACGTCGACAGACTCAAACGCAGCGGCACTCGCAAATATAATAAAATTGCCCTTCTATACTAAATACCAAATATGTTAGAAAACACAGCTTGATATCTCCAGACAACGTTTATTTCAGTCAGTGGTTGTTTTAACTCAATAGATACCGACGGCCATCTGCATCCTATACAAGTGTGCATGAGTGTGCATAGCGACGAGCAGGACAGAAGCAGTGCAAAGGGAGACAGGATGTTATAATAATGAATGTCAGTTCTGGCGCAGGGCTGTGTTCTCCATGAGGGGGCGATGGAGGTGCGGACACGGTTAATCTTTGGCCCTCCTGTGGCCCTTTGTCATAGGACCTCCTCTCGACCAGCGTCTCTCTCCACCACTTTCTGGTGGGAGCCCCTACTGTGTCCCCGGCGGGGCCCGCCTCCCCTGCTCCTCGAGCCCCGCCCCTCCCAGTGATGATGCCACCCCCCCGCAGTGTCCCATTGGTCCGTTCCCCTGGCGTGCCTCTCGTGCCATTGGCCTGGTGGTTGCGAGACACCAGGGCGATGGCCCCTCCTCCTTCCCCGTTTGTCCGGGCCGCTTTCCACTTCTCCGGTGGCTGGCGGGCAGTCTGTGTCGCGGTCCCCCGAGGTCAGCTGACCCATCTGCTGTTTTTCGGTGGAGTCTGGAGGCTCCTGGTGCTTGAGGGCAGCCGGACCCTCCTTGTCGGTCTTCGTGGGAGCTGGCTCTGTATCGACCACCTTCGGATGGCCACAAAGTTTGGCTTTGATCGGAGCTTGGGAAGAAGAGTAGTGGTGGCTGCCATCCGGGGGAAGATGGAGCTTGTTGAGGCTTTCGGTGGGGGGAGAGGGTCTCCCGGGTGGATGCGGCCGTCCTCCTCTACGGGGCCCCTTGAACGGCCCCTGGCGCCTGTGACCCATTCCCCCTTTGCCTAGCCACGGGGCCGCACGCGTCTGGTCGGCCTGGATACGGACATCATCGGAGGGCAGAGCGGAAGCGAAGGGCGCTGCTTGGCCAGGAGGGAGGACCGCATCCTGGTCACCATTTTCACCTTCAGAGGGCACCTGCAGAATTTGAATTTGACCAGATAGCTACTCAATGACTTGCAGAGTAGAAGTACATGGAGCCTGAACCATGCCATTACGGCACACAAAATATAAAAGCGTGAATGTACACTAAATGCACAAAACTAAAATTGAATGCGGTCACTCCCTCCGTCTACACAGGCGTTTTTGTGCTTTACCTCGTTGGGGTCGAGTAGCACTCACCTCGTTGATATGAATTAGGAAACGGTTTGATTCCACGTCGGGGTCAATGATGCCTCCTTTGGCCCTCTGCCTCTCCAGGAGCTCCTGGAGCTCACGCCACTTCTGACGAAAGTCCGTCCCCATCTCTGCTCCCTCCTGCTTGGACGTCCGACGCGAAGCCGATTAGAATATCTTACGCCGAGGTTACTGATCACAGTGCCCTATCGTAACTGTAGTCAATTTGTTAAATAATATATATTTATATTTGGACTAAGTTTATTACAAAAAAAGGTGATACATCAAGTGCATAGCGCAGCACTACTGTGACAAGCTATGGATTAATAAAGTATTTTTATTGTGAGTAGTACTGTAAAGATGTGAGACCTTGGGAGAGTGGGGTGCAGGAGAGGACAGGAGCTGACCGGCGTCGTACGTCAGGGGCTCTCTACACACGGGGCAGACAACCGTCAGCTCCTACCAACAGAAAGGATGAGACCGTTAGGGGAAAAGCATCCTCGGGGGGCGATTTACCGTTAATGTTCTCACGCGGGGGAAAAACACAAGCTGACCTGTTGGTCCGCTCGATGCTGGGTTTTGTCCTGCTTCCGCTCCTTCTCGCGCTCGCGGATCTCCTCCTCGGAGTGGGTGACGTAGCGGCCCAGGCAGTGGGAGTGGAAGTAGTGGTAGCAGCCCGTCTTGGTGAACGCCTCGCCCTCCTGCGTTCATTCAGGAGGAGAGTAAAAATCAGACACTTGGCGCTCTTTCAGGCGTACACGCTGTCAGACGTACACTCTTTCAGGCTGTCAGACGTACACTCTTTCAGGCGTACACTCTTTCAGACGTACACTCTTTCAGGCGTACACTCTTTCAGGCTGTCAGACGTACACTCTTTCAGGCGTACACACTGTCAGACAAACACTCTTTCAGGCGTACACACTGTCAGACGTACACTCTTTCAGGCTGTCAGACGTACACTCTTTCAGGCGTACACACTGTCAGACGTACACTCTTTCAGGCTGTCAGACGTACACTCTTTCAGGCGTACACACTGTCAGACAAACACTCTTTCAGGCGTACACACTGTCAGACGTACACTCTTTCAGACGTACACTCTTTCAGACGTACACTCTTTCAGGCGTACACTCTTTCAGGCGTACACGCTTGCATTAAAGCAGCAAAATGTAAGAATTGGTATTTTGCAGTTCCTGAGTGCAACACACTTTTCCACCACTAGTCTGTTGTGAAACTGTCTTACGATACTGTTGCACATTACACGAACATAAATACTGAACTAGAGGGACCTGATTAAACTGGACTACATACCGTGAAGCCATACAGGCAGATGACACAGTTCCCGTGAGGAATGTTGCTTTCAGTCAGAATCTCTTTAGCTTTCTGCAGGAGGAAGATAGGGGGGGGGGCAGAAATACACTTATTTACAATATTTAGGTAGAATATAATGGTCAAACTATCACTAGATGGTAAAACTCGATTTTAAAGACAACATGTAGCCTCGTGGAAATATGAATGTTGGCATTTTTTAATTCTCCCCAGATCTAAACCAAAAAAACCAAATGGGCAAACTATTAAAGGCAGAACAGACCTCTATGAGCTGATACAACACTGGTGACCCCAGACAGGATTCTGCTTCAGTTTGGAGGCAGCTGCGGACACTGAGGCACAGATAGACACACATTCAACCGCAACAGAAAGCAGTCAGGAAGACTCAAAGAGCACAAAGCCAAAAACAGCTGGACGTACATTTTGGATTATATTGAAAAACAAAGTTGGTAAACATTAATACATCATCTTAACTCAAAAGGTTACGTCAAGGTGACGTTACCGTCATTTGCGTGTCTAACATTAACTTGCACATGATGCACACTCATCTGTATTAGAAAAGACAATGTTTCACAGGAATAAGACCGCCGGTGGAAGATGAGACCAAACAGGTCTCCTGAGCTGATTGAAGAACAAGGTCTGCGTGAATACCTGCTGAGCATGTCATCAGAAAGACCCCGGGGGTTGTGGATGGAGATGGAGGGAGGAGAGGAGGGGTACTGGTGGAAAGAAGTAGAGAAAGGACAAATGCTAGGCTGTTCAGTGCCATTGCTTGACACATTGTATCCAGAGAGACATGTCAAATATAAGACACAGAAACATAGAAAGGTCACACTACGTTTTGGTGTAATTGATTATCACCTGCAGCCTCTCCTCTGCCATGTTGGAGCTGACGGTCCCGACAGAGCAGAGGAGAGGCGTGACAGAGGAGCTCCTCCAACTACGCTCGTTACTGTAAGTGCAATAAAACCTTTGCGAGTAAAAAGCAAATACTTAATCGATACACCTGTTCTACAAGCATAAACATGTAAACATGTAGAAAGCAATATTTTTATCTGCTCTGTCCTCTGTCTGCTCTGTTACTTTACACAGACTTTAACTTGGTGCGATGCTAAATTACATGCCCTATGACCTCACAGATTAGAGCATTAGAGCAGCAGTTTGCATCAGATCCAGTCCATTTAAAGTCTGAGGCAGTGAAACCCTGTGAAACCTATTGGTAGTGAGCGCAGATTAATCATTTAAAACCTCAGTTTCATACGTAAGGGATAAAGAGTGAGAATAACATTATAGTTCTGACCGCCTACCTGCTGATCGAGAGTCAACTTCAGAGTGAGTCGGACAAACTGGGAGACAGAGTCTTCGGCTGTGGAGGGGTAAAGAACCAGGCTCACCTCCCAGCTGCTGTGGAGCATGAGGGTATAAAAACAACACATGGGTTTACGTTTAAATATAGATATAATCAAAAGCGACGAGGAGGGGGGACTCCAACACCACCACCCAGGAGCAGAAGCCCCCACCACACACACACACACACACACACACACACACACACACACACACACACACACACACACACAGCTAAATGTAGGCCTAGATAAAAGTATAACCACAGACGGATAGATATAGACTGATGAGTGAGTAGGGGGCTGCAATCACAGCAGGCCTATGTAATCGATAAGGGAATTCCTGACCAGGTGCTTAAGTGACACGTGTCGTGTTCATTTTCCCACCCAGGAGGACAATACCACATTAGATAATAACACATTACCTCATATCCATTCTGCATGTCAGAGACAATTGATCATGGGGGGAAAAAACAACAACCAATACGACTCACCCATCACAAGTATTGGCAACATGCAACTCGTCCAGATAGATGGACTGCAGCACCTCGACCTCAGACAGCACGCTGCAGGTGGGCGACAGACATGTGGCGGAAGACAAATCACATCGGCGCTGCTCATGACGTACAAACAAGCTAGCCGTTTAGCTAACAGCGCTATCGCTAGCTCGGGGGCGAAACGTGCACCACTTGCCCAAAGCAAGTCCCTTGAATATGACACAGATAGTTTCACATGGCAGTACAAACGTGTTCAACACACACACACACGCGCGCGCACACGTATGTTACGACACATGTTACGACACACGTTAACATGTAGTTGTTGTGAAGGAACACATTGTGACAACGGTCTGTCAACACACTCACTCGTACTCCGCAGCCATGATGTTTCTGGTCTGTTGTGTTCACTCTGGCCCCACGGAGCTCCGAGTACTTCCGTTCCCTGTTATGACCATGTCCGGTGCTGCTTTTTTTTTCAAAGTAAAAGTCCCAATAGTATGAGTGCATCCGACGTCACCAGTAACATGTAATACACATGAAGACACACTCTGTATGTATTAGTCATGATGATGATGATGATGAGATGTAGTATATTACAGTTTGAAGTAAAGATATTTATATTCGCATACAGCCTTTAATGTTGTACAGCCGTGCTCTAGATTAACTACAATTATTGAGTTATTACCACGTTGAATTGGGTAATGGTCATGATAACAATTATGTTGCTCAATATGCACGGTGCAGAGATAATTATATGTATATTTAAAATGTTAAAATGTGCCTTTGGTGTTTTTGGATGCATGCTTTGATATTTAACAAGAATGAAACAGTCTCACAGAAACAAACATGTACACTCACGCCTTTAAACAGTAGATGGCGATGGCTTCAATATTTCAGATCTTCTTCACTTCTTCCTCCGTGAAGAAGAAACCGAGAAAGCGCGACTGGTGCAAACTCCACCATGGTGACTACTCCAACCCAGACCAGCTACACACACATCTACTGTTACACACACACCTACTGTTACACACACACCTACTATTCCCTTCTTTAAGCACACCACGCCTATACTGACGTTACATGACGGCACGCCGTCGTGCAAATGCGTCCCCCCCCCAACATTAACACGATAAGGTAAGAAAGAAAGTCCAATGGAGGAAGAACTGATGGAGTCCGACTCAGTCGAAATGTGGAGCTCAGTGCGGGTCCCGGGAGGAGGTCCTGCAGCCTGGGCCACCGTCTCCGCAGCTCTGGTGGGTAGGCTCTGTCTAGCTGTCATGTATTTACCTGTCGGTCATTTCTGTCCTGCATGCAAACATGACAATAACAATGATACAATCCCAATCCTATCGGGGTCGAATTAACGACCCCCCCCCCCCTTGCGTCCGTGTTGTAAGGTGGATCCAGGGTCCTCCGCGTCCGAGCAGTGTGTGTCGGAGTCGCTCGCCGTGTTGTGTGCGAGTGGCCTGGGCAGGCATCTGGGGTCATGGCTGCTCAATACGCTGCAGATGCGCCTGGCGACCGCCGTGGCCCCCGAGTTCTGGGCTGGACTCGACCAGCCAGAGAATGACCTGGAGGAGAGGGACAGGGCCCGGGTGCTGCTGGGTGCCTTCCACACGCTGCTGGAGAAACTGGAGCCTTTTATAGGCAAGTGTCACCTATCGCCATGGGCGCCAGTGCTGTACACATGAGGCATGGCCTCTTCCAATAGGTGTACTATCAAAGAAGGCTCTTTACTCACTTCCTTCCAGTACAGTACTTTGATCTGACCAGGTGGAAACCTATCAAGGCTTAACATCCATCCTTGGTGTAGTTTGGCTCTTCAGGGGGGAATAAAGGGCAGCGAAGGTTATAGTCTAGTAACCAAACTAACAGCAAACAACTTAGTCAACATCTGCAAAGAGGAAGTCACAGCACAATAGTGACTGGTGGCTTCGGCCGATGGAAGTAGGTCACGGTGGAACCTTACAGTTCATGAAAGGATTTGTGAAAGTGAAAAAAGATTGACATTTTTTTCGACTTCGACTTTTTTAGCCAGCGGTTCAACACAGTGTTTCTCCTCGCCCGTCTCACTGCAGGAGGCCTGGAGATGCTGGGGAGGTGGCAGGAGGAGGGCCGCTGCGGGCTGTCTGGCCCCGGGACCCGGGCACTCCGGGAGAGGGCCTTCACCATCATCCGGGCCCGGCTCCTCTTCTCCCCGCCCGCTGTCCTCCAGCGGCGGGTCCTGGAGTTCTACAGCAGGACCTTCTCGGTGCACATGAGCCAGGAGGGCCAGGCCGGGGACGGGGCAGCGGAGGACGGGGGGCCCGAGGACGGGGGTGCGTGCCCCGGCTGCGTGGCCCCCGTGGGGCGCTGCTGGTGCCAGGAGGCCCTGGGGCAGCTCCGGGAGGTCAGCTGCATACTGTGAGTTGAGAATGGTTGCATTGTGTGGTAATTAGGAAGACAAATCAACATTTATATAATATTTAGTTTTTTTAATCTTTTTGAGGTTTTCTTTTCAGCATATTTTGTGTTTTTCATTGCTGGCACAATTGCTCTGTGGATTATTCCAGCAGTTGTGTTTCCTAGTGTTTTTCATACACAAATAATTAAAATAATAATAAACATTAAAATAAGCGTCCACTTTTTAGCTCCATGTGCGCTGGTTCCTTCTTGTCGGCCGCGTCCAAACAGACTTGAGTGCTAATCTAAAAATACACAGCTTCCATTCACACACGCTCCTTGTGCTTTGTTAAAACGATATGATTCTACAAATATGGAGCAGAATTTGCGCTCTGTGTGCTTTGGGCGGCAGACATCATTATCATCATCGTCGTGTGCGTGAGCTACTATTGGCTGACGACAAGGTGTTTTGCGGCGTCAGGTCTCGGCTGCAGCTCCTGGAGCAGGTGAGCAGTGAGGCGGTGACCTCCATCATGCACACGCTGCTGGAGCAGCGCATGGAGCAGCACTGCAGGGGCGAGTACGAGCGCTCCTTCCTGCTCGACTTCCAGGAGGTACACCCCCCCCAACCCCCCCCCACCAGACGTCTGTTGAGCTCCACAAATGGTTTCTTCTATCTTAGGATAAAAAATGAATTTGTGATGACCAAGCTATAAACCGACGCTCCACATACGCCTCGGACAACAGAAAGCACATTCTCAGGATACGTTTGTACTTCTCTTTGTGCCATTTAGACCACGAGTAGACAACGAAGACGGATCCTGATTTGATCCTCTATCTGTATCTCTCAGGCTGCAGTCTTAACCTGACTGTTACTATATACCATGGCTTTCGCTGTCAGATTTGTATTGGGGAGATTAGGGAAACGCTCTCTGTAACCGAGTATCGGACCGATACCTGGTTCCTGGATCTGCATTTCGCCTTTCACTTCTCTTTCTTTTGAGCCGTACCAATTTGTCCATTCTGTCATTACATGTTTACTGGTTTGTTGTTCTGCTTTGACTAACTGGCAACCTGTTACACTCCTCGGGACTCTGGGATGGTGTAAAACATGTTGTTAAAGGTGTGTGTGTGTGTGTGTGTGTGTGTGTGTGTGTGTGTGTGTGTGTGTGTATGTACGCGCGTGTGCGTGTGTCTGTACGCGCGTATGTACGTGCGTGTGTGTGTGTGTGTGTGTGTGTGTGTGTGTGTGTGTGTGTGTGTGCGTGTGTGTGTGTGTGTGTGTAATGTGCTAAAGGGAACTCTCTAAGTAGACTCGACTTGCGCTCCACAGTGGCTGGAGCTGGTCCTGGGCTGGCTGGCCAGGGTGTTCACCAGCACGGAGGAAGGGGCCGCGACCCCCCAGGCCCCGGCGCCCGCCAGAGGAGCCCCCGGACGGGCCCCCGGCAGCATGCTGCAGCAGTGGCGGCGTCACATGCAGCAGTTCTTCTGCAGGGTGTACGTCAACATGCGCATAGAGGAGCTCTTCAGCATCATCCGCGGTGAGGAGGCCGTCTGCGGAGGGACGCGCTGGTTTGGATCCTGGCGCTCAGCCCTGGACCGCCAGGGAACACCGATATAAAGACGTTTGATGGTCATGACTGTATTTGTGATTAAGGACACGCCTCCGTAGCAGCTGGGTTTTATGGGTGGTACTTCGCTACATCATTATTGCATTTTGTTTTTGTGCAATGTTGGTGATGTTTTTGGTGATTGCTGTCATTATCGTCCACACGCAGATTTCCCAGAGTCCAAACCGGCCATCGAAGATCTGAAGTTCTGCCTGGAGCGAACCAATCAGAGGCAGCAGCTACTCGCCTCGCTGAAACCTGCGTTCGAGAGCCGCCTGCTGCACCCCGGTGACTTAATGAATAAACATCTGTGACACGTTTGTTTACAACCTCAAAGGGTTTAAGTTTGTTTACAACCTCAAAGGGTTTAAATATCCACTGACATATTGACTGTTTAGTTATCTCATAGATGTCATGGATCAATGTACCATCCGCGGTCATTTCTTGAAAGTCTTTTTATTGATTTATTTCTTTTCTTTGTGGTCCTATCAACCGACGGCAGGCGTGCACACGTCGGACATCCTCACGGTGTACATCTCGGCCATAAAGGCCCTCAGGGACCTGGATCCGTCCATGGTCATACTGCAGGTCGCCTGCCAGCCCATCCGCAAATATCTCCGGTCAGTGTGTTTGTGTTTCCCCCTCGTGTTTAATCTAGACCTTTCTTTCATTTCTTAAAAAATTTTTTAGTTTTTAGAGTGGAACAGCGAGGAATAAACAAATCCTGACACTGAAATGTGTCTGGCGGTCGTCTCCAGGTGTTTGTAGAGGGAGCGTTGAATGGGAAATCATCACGAGAGATTCTACGAAGTCTATTAATGTTAACATTGAAGTTGTAAACCAATGAATGCAGCGAAGCAGAAGGACCGCTGTGTGCCCTGTTTTAAGTTCTCAACACGGAGGATCGGCCACCGCCAGACGCTTCCGTGTTTCATCACGTTGTCATTCCATTCGGGACGTTAGCATGAGGAACACAACGCCATGACACCTTGCTGTGTTGTGCTGAGTCTGGCTGCCGTCCCCCCCCCCCCCCCCCCCTGCCAGGACCCGGGAGGACACGGTGAGGCAGATCGTGGCCGGCCTGACGGGGGACGCCGAGGGCTGCATCGACCTGGCCAACGAGCTGTCCCGGGCTGACCCCGTCACCCTGGAGATGCAGGACAGCGAGGACGAGGGCAGCGACCCCGAGGACTGGCTGCCGGACCCGACCGACGCCGTCAAGGGTCAGTAGGGAGGGTTTCCGTCCGCTCCCGATGCCTTCTTTAAGAACGCTTTACCTCCAGTCATTGGGCTCGGCAGTTAGAGCGTTCGTCTTCCGACCCTGGGGTCGCCGGTTCGAACCCCCGCCGCATGGCGGATGTGGCATCAGGAAGAAAAATACATTTTATATTTACAAATCTCTATGAATTAGCTGTTTTCAAAGATAAAATAAGTATATATTGACTAAATTTATCTATTGACATATCCCATCATGAACAGGGAGGAAAATAAATGATGCTAATACATAATAATAATAATAATAATGATGATGGTTATTGTGATTTATTCTGGGTCAGACAAGACCGGCTCCAAGCGACGCTCCTCTGACATCATCAGCCTGCTGGTCAGCATCTACGGCAGCAAGGAGATCTTCATCGACGAGTACCGCACCGTGCTCGCCCACCGCCTGCTCCACCAGCTGAACTACAACACTGCCCGGTAACACACCACCACCACCACCACCCAACCGCGCTTTACTCTCCGCCCAAGAGTGACCAAACACTAACATCAATAATAGTGTCTCGAATTGACTGATGGGTTGCAGTACGTTGTGTGCTCTTGTAAGGCAAATAACAACACGTCAGCAGCTGGCAATGACCTGATGGTGCTGTCACTTTTGTAAGGGTTGTGGTAGGGCGGGGGTTTCTAACCGTGTCCCGTGTCCTGTACTCTGTGGGACTGCGGGGGTTTCTAACCGTGTCCCGTGTCCTGTACTCTGTGGGACTGCGGGGGTTTCTAACCGTGTCCCGTGTCCTGTACTCTGTGGGACTGCGGGGGTTTCTAACCGTGTCCCGTGTCCTGTACTCTGCAGCGAGATTCGTAACGTGGAGCTTCTGAAACTGCGATTTGGGGAGTCACACATGCATTACTGTGAGGTGATGCTGAAGGTGAGGAACTCATTATCGTGTTTATAATTGGATGCTGTGTACTATGTACTCCCATTATAGTGTAATGGCACATGTTGCCAGGGCATTTTGCTCAAGGATGCATTACAGTTATTAAGCTGCGGACGTTGGGAATCGAACCCAGAACCTTTTTGGCTGGGAGTCAAACGACTAGACGATCCGACCTCCCATCTCAATGAACAACAATATGAAAAAGGAACAATTGCTAAGCCACTGTGGCGTGACTCTAGTCCTTCCTCCTCCTGCTGATCCTTGTGCAGGATGTGGCCGACTCCCGCAGGATCAACACCAACATCCGGGAGGAGGAGTCCAGGCAGGGGGCGGGGGCGGAGCAGCAGACGGCCCCGCCCCCACCACTGGCCCTCTCCGCCATGATCTTCTCCTCCGAGTTTTGGCCCCAACTCAAAGAAGAGAAGCTGGAGCTGCCGCCGCTCGTCTCCCAGGCCATGGAGGCCTACACGCACCGCTACGAGAAGCTCAAGGTGCCGGTCCAGTCAGACTGGTAGAGCAAGGCATTAACGCCGCCAGGGTTAGGGGTTCGGCTCCGGCTCCCGCCGGGGGCCACCCGACTGAATGTATGCGCTCACAGTATAGTAAGTGCTGCTGTGGAAAAAGGCGTCCACCAGATGGCGTGTTTTCCTGTATCTGACTGGAAGCAGGAACAGAGGCGACTCATTTGTGTTTCGTAGGATTATTGAATGCTGTAAGCACACAGGCATTAGTTAGATGTAGACCTGGTATTCTGACATGATTATGCATGGTATTATGCAGAAAATATATTGGGTTAATATAATAAAATATATTGGGTTAATATAATAAAATATATATTTTTGATATATATAATCACTGTAATAAATATAAATAATGTTCCCTGGCTGGTCCCGTGTGTCAGGCCATGAGGACCCTGAGCTGGAAGCCCCACCTGGGCTCCGTCACCCTGGACGTGGAGCTGGAGGACCGGGTGCTCACCAACCTCACTGTGTCGCCCATCCACGCTGCCATCATCCTGCACTTCCAGGACAAGAGTCAGTACCTCCCCCCCCCCCCCCCCCCCCCCCCCCCCCCCCCCCCCACCCCCCCCCCCCCCCCCCCCCCCGCCCCCCCCCCCCCCCCCCCCCCCCGCACACACACACACACACACACACACACACACACACACACACACACACACACACACACACACCCTTTCATTCATCGTCAACATCTCTATCATGATTTTGAATTTCCACTGATGTGTCTAAAGTCAGCCCATCGCAATCTTCCCATCGCCTTGTCGTCAGATATATTCTTCGATTATTAGACGATGATGAAGGACATTAATGTCCCAACAACAAAGGGTAACGGCCATTCTTTGTCACTTCCATGTTCTGAGACGACCCTTCAAACATGTTGTTCATGTCGGTCACAACGAAGTAGACGGTGATGCTTTGACACTAGTACTGTACCAGAAGAGTCACCTGATCTAACGACACAGCACGCAGAACAGAGACGATCAAATAATACATCAAATCGTGTCCTCCATCTTGGCCTTCCTCCTCCTCCTCCTCCTCCTCATCGTCGTCGCCAGGCTCGTGGAGTCTGGAGGAGCTGAGCGCCAAGCTGGGCGTCTCCAAGGAGACGGTGCACAGGAAGGTGGCGCTGTGGCAGCAGCATGGCGTGCTGCGGGAGGAGGCCGGCGGGCAATACTCGGTGCTGGAGACGGGATCGTCCCGCGAGCGGCTGGAGCGGAGCGTCCTGCTGTTGGACAGCGACGAGGAGGGGGACTCCAACACCACCACGCAGTCGGAGCAGAGGGAGGAGAAGCTGCAGGTGCACGCACGCACACGCACGCACACTAGCATTCTATTCATACACTATATGGATATGGACTATTTATTTCAATAAGAAACTGTCCTTCTAATGCTGTACCTGTCCCATCCTGCCCCTCCTCTCCAGTTGTTCTGGGCGTACATCCAGGCCATGCTGACCAACCTGGAGAGCATGACGCTGGAGCGCATCCACTCCATGCTGCGGATGTTCGTGGCCACGGGGCCCGTCGTCACAGAGATGGACGTCAACGAGCTGGAGGCCTTCCTGCAGAGGAAGGTCCGGGAGCACCAGCTCATGGTCTCGGTTGGGGTGTACCGGCTGCCCAAGGCCAACTGACCGGGACCTGGATACAAGCTGGACATATAGCCAAGGTCCTTTGACCGTGTGGTCCTTTGATCAGGTTGTTGAAGTGGAGCCTTCATTGGTGTGTGCCGATCTCTCTCGGTTGTGTGGGACAGCTAGCGGTGAGCTGAAAAACCACACTTGAGCGATGGGATTTGAAATGCCAAAAATATAAAGACACACACACACACACACACACACACACACACACACACACACACACACACACACACACACACACACACACACACACACACACACACACACACACACACACACACACACACACACGCCACACCAGGTCCTTCTGAGAAACAGTTTCACAAACAAGAGACTGGTCTGTTAAGTTCCTCATTAAAAGAAGTGTTTTCTGTCCTGCTGCTTTCATTACTTACTGTTACAGCTAATGCGTTTGGGGTCACACCTATCC
>OOFB01010716.1:8161-26565 GCA_900323305.1 Trachyrincus murrayi | reverse complement strand
ACACAAGCTGCTCAGTTAGAGATAGGAAGTCTGCTCTGTGTGTGTGTGTGTGTGTGTGTGTGTGTGTGTGTGTGTGTGTGTGTGTGTGTGTGTGTGTGTGTGTGTGTGTGTGTGTGTGTGTGTGTGTGTGTGTGTGTGTGGGGGGGGTGTGTGTGTGTGTGTGTGTGTGTGTGGGGGGTGTGTGTGTGGGGGGGGGGGGGTGGGTGTTGTTTGTGTGTGTGTGTGTGTGTGTGTGTTTTTTTGTGTTTTTCTTGTTTTTTTTTGTGTTTGTGTGTGTGTGTGTGTGTGTGTGTGTGTGTGTCTAGGAGGAGTACATGAATTACATGATGTTAGAGTGTGTGTGTGTGTGTGTGTGTGTGTGTGTATGTGTGTGTGCGTGTGTGTGTGAGGGGTGTGTGTGTATGTATGTGTATGTGTGTGAGGGGTGTGTGTGTGTGTGTGTGTGTGTGTGTGAGGGGTGTGTGTTTATGGTGTGTGTGTATGTGTGAGAGGGGTGTGTGTTTGTTTGTGTGTGTGTGTGTATGTGTGTGAGGGGTGTGTGCGTATGTGTGTGAGGGGTGTGTGTGTGTGTGATTTGAGGGTGCGGTCCTGGGCTGTGATATAATTCTAAATAACCATTCATTGTCTTGGTGTTCATTCTGTCATGTAGTTATTGATTTATTGGGATACACACACTATTGTACTTTGGATTAGATGGTATCTTATGCATATATATATATATATATATATATATATATATGTATATACACATAAGTAGGTGTATTACAAAATTAGGTTTGAGGGAAGGGAAAGATTGATTCATCTCTAGAGACGTTATAACACATGCTTGTTCCATCTCGCTGTGCCCTGGGTAGTGGGCTCATTAACGTTAGCACAACATGAGTCACGGATACGGAGGAAATGACTGTGGTACCACAGACTGCGACATACGAGATAAGACACGCCATGCTGGTTTCACAGTGCATCCCAACACTTGGGTGACAGAATTAGAAAGTGGATGAGCTTTATTTCCCCCCCCCCCCAAACTAAATGCAATATAAATATGATAAAAAAAAACATTACTTAATCCACTTTAAAATTGCCTTCTTAAAAGGTGATTTGAATTGCTCACGAAAAGGTCCACAGTCACTCAGCATTACTCAGTAAGGAGCTAAAGTGTGTACCAAATAGCACTTAGCACACACAATACACCCCCGTGTGCCTTGCTGCATGTGAATCCTGCGCTCTCAACTCTTAAGCCGCTTCTCTGGTTGCGTGACTCTGACTCTCTCTCCAGATCCTTCTGCTGGCCTTCCTCAAGGTTCTGGACGATGGCAGCCACATGGTCATGATGGAGTGCCCCGAGGCGGTCAACACGCTCCTCCACGAGTTCCTCCTCTGGGAGCCCGCCACCGCCACCGTGAAGGAACCCAAAGCCAGGCCGGCTACTGCCAAAGCGGCTTCTGGCAGCGGCCCCCCCGGCTCCCCTGAGGGCCGACCGCGCACCGCCAGGCTGCCTTCCACCGACGGAAACACGCAGGAGCCAAAGGTGTCGAGGCCCAAAGAATACAAAATGAATAACACTCCACAGTCCTTATTGTGCAATTAAACACGTAAGCCGGCAGCCGGGGGAATCCAGCGGTTGCCTGTTATGACCGCGAGAGCTCGGTCTTCCGTTGTTTTACGTGTTGTACCTGCGGCGGGGTGTATACACAGACCGGAACAGACCAGCTGGTGGAAGGCGGCGTCCGGTGTAAAGGTGACGAGAAGGATCCAGGTCAATCAGTCGTGGTCAGATCAAGGTCCATCCAAACTGTTTGAAGAAGGATTTCTGAGGGAAATGGCTGATGGAGAGATGAAGGACGTTGAGTTGAGGTCGCCTGTCGGGGACTGAGGGGTGGATGGGTGGAGAGAGAGGACAGGCAGCCGGTCTGATAGGAACAGAACCCGCTGACCGGCACAGTGTTTGGTGGGGTGGACATTTTTCGATTGGTCATCCCGGCTTGGCAGCTATGTTATTGGCTGGTTGAAGAGTTGGACTTTAGTAAAAAAAAGTACAGAGATGAGGGACACGCAAATATGAGCTTCACCGTACTTTGATTTCCTGTAAAATCGAAGAGAACGAGACAATAATCGGACAGTGATGACGAAAACATGCACCCTATCGTTATGCAAATGGTTTAAATGTAAAAGGTTTCTACAGAAGCAAATCATGTAATTACATAACCAGTATATTTTCGTAACAAAAATAAATTGATCTATTTTTTGTACAGACTGAAACCTTTCTACCATGCCCTGGAAACAACACTAAGAAAGGAAACAAAATAAAAGAAATCTATTGTGTGAAGCGCTGCGAGTAAACGAATAGAGTTGACATTATATTATGATGTTTTATTATTATATTACGTTTGCAGTCTGCAGCCTTGGTGCAGAATTAAAGAGCACTTCCTGGGCACAAATCATGCATCTGCCCTCTATATCGTGTACTGTGTCGATCCAATGATGGTTTCATCTATACTGTACTGTTATACCCCCATCCTCTGCTCAGCTAACCCCTCATATATCATGCATACCTCATATCATTGCATACATCATTAATTTATTTTTGGTAATTTAAGCTATCTTTTTATTTGTATTCATTTATTTATTTCCGTCTCTCTCTTTTTCTCTCACTGTGCTGTGGCAACCGAATTTTCCCCATTGGGGATTAATAAAAGTATTTACTTACTTGCTTACTTCTTTCTCTTCATGTGAAATAGTAACAAACACACAAACATGTCTCAGACATTGCTCTCCTACATTTGTAATAAAAACACTTTTTAGTCTTTACATTTTAAATGTAAAGGTGGAGTATCTCAGCATCTCCTAGTCCAAGTGCTCTGGGTGTTCTGTAGATATTTGAAACGTTTCACTCCGATGTTGAGGTGTGAATTAAGTTTTTCGGATTGTACACCGTTTCATTATTAGAGAGATGTTTTATACGTTTATCTTGTTTTTGTGGTTTATATTTGTTTGTATCGAAGAATGAAGAGTTAACTCAACTGATTCAAAAGGCAGTTTTAATCAGAAATGTGGTTGGTAGCTTGAATTAAAATGAATATTTATACATTCATAGAAAACTATCCACAACAGAACCCGTCTCCCTCCTTTACAATAAGTTCCATACTGTTGTGGTGATATAAAAATGTAAACACCATGTCTTGTATTCGTGTCATAGAAGGCAATTTAGTGACCGCTAGCGTTCTTTTAGGAAATGCAGGAGCATTGCAGTTTTTTTCTTTTATTTATTTTCTTACCTAAAATACTTAAAATACATAATTCCAATTCAACATACAGTAAGGCAAGAAGGACAAAATAAATCTCATTCTCTGGAATTATCACACCTAAATAGGCAACATATAGTTGAGGAAACTTATATTAGCAATTTTAATTTTGGAAGTTAAAAATAACTAAACAAAGCACTAACGTGTCATTAAGTAGCAGTAGGCATATGCTTATTCAAAATTCAATCGCATAGCAAAAACTAAACACATGGACGGACATACTGGCACGCTGATATCTACAATCTGGGTTTCTCTCTCTCTCTCCTTCTACCTGACTGTCCCCCCTCTCCCCCCTGCTCCCTCACACCTCCATGGTGACGGTAGAGCCGTTGCCGGCCGCCTCCACCGCCGCGGTCGTCTTGGACGCGGCTTCGTCTTGCTCTTCCTCCGGCTTCGTCGGCTTCCCCACCAGCGGAGTGCTCACTCCCGCCACACTGTCCGATACTGCCGCCTGCTGGTCATCGGTGGCACTGCCGGCCGGCTCTTCTAGAGTGTGTCCCGTTTCGTCGACGACGTGCACGGCAGCAGGCGCTGCCGCCGCTTCTCCGTTCTGCACAGGAAAGGCGGCCGCCAACGCCTCGTACAGGAACCGGTACTGCTCCTGTGGAGGACACAAGGTAACACTTACACAAACACAATATAAGCTGCGTGCTCTAAAGATCCCTTATATATATATATATATATATATCTTACCTGGCTGCTGATCATGCCCTGCCTCTCCTTGCGCAGGGACTTGGCCACCTGGAACACGTCGGCCATCCTCTCCGTGCTGGCGCTGTCCATCAGGTTCCACAGGGCACAGAACACGCCGGACTGACAGGAGCCGTTGCTGAGGAACAGACATGAGGTGTTCATGAGGAAATGTGTGTGTGTTTGTAATGGGCGAAAAATGATTTGCTCATAAGCTATTTCCACAATGGACGTTTCGCGAGGGACGTGTCCGTTTATTTTTTTTGTTAGTTATTACGTGGATTAAGTGACGTATAGGAAGTGACATAAGTCTACATGCACATTATTTGCATGACATTTTTCTCCCTGTTCATCAGGATATGTAAATATATATACGTATTTTATTCCGTCACTGCAACCGAACAATACCTTATTCATAGAGATATGGCAATATACAGTTGATTTAATTCTGCTACTTTCGTCTAATGAGTGCTTTTCCCTGCAACCTTGACCTGCACTGTTTCTGTTTCTGTGAACGTTGTTGCTGTAACACCTGAACTTCAAGTTAAAGTTATGTGCTCCTCTAATGTCGGGCTTCGGCTCTTCTCACCTGCAGTGGACCACCAGGGGCCCGCGTCCCTCCAGGGGGCCACTACTGTAGCCACAGGTCTGCTTGATGGTCCGGATCATGTCTGTCAGCTGGAGGCTGTTCTCTGGCAGCTTTTGGTACGACCACTGCAGGAAGTGGAACTGCTTCACCCGTCGGCTCTCTTTCCGCTGTTGGGGGGGCAAGGAGTGAGATTAGTGAGATTCCTCCAGGGGACAGTTGATATATATATGATATATATATATATATATATATATCTCACACCAAATATGAACATGAATTAAGAGCAGGCTTTCTAAAATCGTGGAGAACTTGAAACTGGGTCAGGGGCTCCCAAACTTTCTTAAGGGCCCCCAGAATTAGCTAAAAAACCTTAGTGCCCCATACAAAGACCAATCAAAATCAAAATATTAAATCAAATGCAACTGCTTCTATACAGGCATGTAAGAGTTGTTGTGTTGTATGCATTTTTTGAATTAGTATTATTATTATATAGTATTATAGTATTAAAAATAAATTAAGATTGTATTATTTTTCAACTTGTGGCCCCCCTTAAAGCTCACTTGTGGCCCCTGTGCTAGGTGAGCATGAGTACCGAGGGGTTCAGATACCTTAGTGTGGTATATTTGCATGGTGCGGATGGTGAACGCAGGCGTGCACTCTGTTTCTATCACTTCCACCTCTATGTCCTCAAATGCTTTCTTCTCCTGGTCCCAGTAGGGAGAACACAACTCCTACAAAATAAAAGTTGGTAATAAAAAAACAACAACCCAAAAACAAACAAATATCAATATATTTCAACCAAGCCTTCATAGCAGTGAGCCTCATAATCTAGAATGGAAACATATGCTTAAGATAAATGCACATTTTGATGTACCGATGAATGCATTTAGAACGGCAAAGCTAGTAACTAGTAAATAAAGGAGCAGTAGAACATTTATCATTACAATTACAATTACAATTACACTACAATTTTAGTTCAGCACATATCAAAATGTGCAAGGTCTCAGAACAGTTACTTACTGTAGCGCCTTCCGTGCAGTCTGACAGCATGACGAGAACCGTAGCTCTCTTCTGGTAGACCATGAGCCAGAAGTCAGCTATAGTATCGGCCAGAGGACTCTGGGCTGTGATCAGGCTGCCTGGGCCCCAGTAGCCCTGCAAGGGGAAAGACAAGACACATGACTTCCATCTCTCTCACTGTCACATATCCCCACTGAGGTTCTGCATGAACTCTATTCTTTTTAAATCAAATATACTTTTTGAATGATATATTAACAAGTGTTAATAAAAAATGCATTCAATATTTCTTTGTTGACAACATTTTAAAATATACAACTAAAAACATTTCTAACAAAAACTCAGTGTTATATTTAGAGAGAACTGAGTACAACTCGACGTGGTCGTATCTCCATACGTCAACGTGTGAAGCGTTGATGTATTTCATGGACTCCTCGTCCTGCTCCTCCTCTTCCTCGGAGGACCCATCTTCCTCCTCGTGGTCGCGGTCGCCGTCCTGGGTTTGGTCTTCGTCCAACTTCACAAACACTCTGTTGTAGTCGTCTACCATGAAGAGCCACGCACAGACCAAAACGTTCCCACAAAATGAAAAATGAGCTCTCTCAGGTCCAAACCGGGTTACCTATGGTTGCATTACTTCAATACCACGATATAGACCAAAACAAATAATTACATTATTCAATGTAGGTATTTTTCATATTTTTGCATCCAAAAATGTATTTGTGCTTACTTCTGGTATACGGCTGTATTTACGCAGTTATGACACATGCCTGCACTGGCGTCAAACTGACGTGAAGTGAATCGTCCAATGACATTGCTCTATTGTCAACTGTAACTCATAGCACGGTGATTGACAGCTAGCTTTGGCTTTTGATGGCTTCAAATACAAGGCGAAGCTTTACACTAGCCACCCCGCCCCAACCTCCAGTTTTATGCGAAAGACGTGCGAAATGCCATCTGACGTCCGTTGGACAGGGCCTTTAACACAAACACTTGAACTAAACTAGTATAGGGAATAGAAGTATGTATGTTGTTGTTGTCAATGTCTAAATCTTACATGGAATGACGGAGGAGAAGCGATTCTTCTTCTTGTTCTCCTCGGTCAGTCCCGTGTTACAGGTTCTCCAGTTCTTGTACTTGGGCAGCCTCTGCAACACAGGAAGACACGTTCGTCATTCAGTCACCTCACCGGTCACTCTTGATCGGAACATGGTGACAACAGACCAGCGTCAACAATACCTAGTATAGCAAATGTGAGTATCACAGGACCCTCAAACACTGCCAATGGCAATACAGCAGCTTACAAACGCATAACCTTTTCATTGGTAATACGTGGTGGTTTGACTGACAACATTATGGAAAGGATCTCTACAGAGGAATACAACTTTTTTCTTTACCGTTCGCTTGATCCGGTCTGTTTGTTATTGTGTCAAACCAAGTCTCGCTTGAGGAGAAGTCTCGCTCTGAAATGAGCGAGACTGAGCGTGAGAGTTGTTGCAGGAAGAGAACAGTGGAAACGTGAGTGAGAGTTGGAGAGAGGCAAGAGTTTGTTGTGTTGGACTACAGAAAGCGTAGCTTAGTGTTACCTAAAAGATTTTCAAAGTCACGGCTGAATATTTAGCTGATTTCGACATTGTGAGATTTCGCAGGATTTCAGAGCGAGACTCCTCCTCGAGCGAGACTTGGTTAGACACAACAACAAACAGACCGGATCAATCGAAAGGTAAAGAAAAAAGTTGTATTTCTCTGTAGGGATCCTTTTCATAATGTTGTCAAACACTTATAATAATCTGAGCCTGTCAGTGGCAAAAACAAGCACTTTTAGAGGACTTGCATTGACGGGCGCAATTGCCCCAAAGGGTTATAATGCAGACGCTTCGCGGTCCAGTATCCTCATTAGTCAGTTAGACCCGAAATTATGGGAAAATGGGGTCCCGGTTGAGAAATCCTGAAGTTATCCTTGAATACACCTTCCAGATAATGCAAACATGAATCTATTTACGTGTGAATATCTGTAATAAACTACTTTAAAAAACGTGAATTCACAGGAATCTTGCTTGTTTTACAAGTAGTTACTACAGCCCTATTCCATTCCGGATAAGCGTTTCTTCTTCCGCTGGGCTGTGCCTGTGGATACAGGTAGCCCCGACGATAACAACACAACCGACTCGATAGACGGACATTGGGAATGCAGCCTATAAGATAGATGAAGGAGAACCTGGAACTCTTCCTGCAGGAGGTCGGGCTCCTCGCCGGAGCCCGTACTGAGCATGCTCAGTACGCTGTGGTACTCAGACATGCTGATCTCTGTCTCGCCAAACTGATTGTGCTCGATGATCGCCTGGTGGATCAGGATGTATTGGGTCTGCACACACACACACACACACATTAATATACATTAACATGCCACCCCAGAGATGATGATGATGATGGTGATGATGATGATGATGATGATGACGATCAAATGGCCAGGACCGAGTCCCATCTGCACTCTGTATCTAAACATCAGAACTAAACAGGGTGCTTCTACCTCCACTTGCACCATGAGGCACCTCTGCTTGCGGAGGTTGACGATGTAGCCGTAGATGTCGACCTGGCCCTCCGACTCCAGGCCTTCCATCATGGCGTCGATGCCGATGTAGGTTCCCGTCCGGCCCACTCCTGCGCTGTATATATACACACACACACACACACGTTTGTATTTTATCTAACACATTAAGAAGTGGGCTCCTAGGTTTAAAGGTTTGAATAGAAACAATCAGTAATAGTGATTTGTTGCCACAAGTCACAGTTTGAATGTGTCTCAGTACTACAAGGAGTATATTGGAAGTAGTCTATATTTATTATGAATCTCAACAGTGATACACTTTTGCCCAATGGGAAAGGATGTGGGTTGTTCATCTTCCCGAGTCTGCTTACTGCTAATTTGAGATTCTATGATAGATTCATGATGATCTGCTATGCCGATTACGTTCAATATAACCCTGTCATACGTATTTTGTATTTTTTGTATTTTTGAAACATTGAATCGCAAAGTCTCACGAAGCTAACATTGAAGCTAACATTGAAGCTAACATTGAAGCTAACGCTGAAGCTAACGTTGAAGCTAACGCTGAAGCTAACGCTGAAGCTAGCGCTGACGCTAACGTTGTGATCAATATACCTGCAGTGCACGACGATGGGGCCGCTGAACAAGTTCTTGAAAGCGTTGACCCTCTTGCGGAGCTTCAGCAGCAGCTGTGGCTCCTCCGGCACGCCGTGGTCCGGCCAGCTGATGAACTGGATCTGAGTCACCTCCCGCTCCGAGTGCTCTCTCTTCTGAAGAGAGCCGACACACCACCAAGGTAAAGGACCGACCCATATGTACACCAACGCTAACACCAGGGCTGGATTGTTCATGTAGTTCACCGTGTCACATCGCTATAATTATTATTTTAATTGGGGTGAAAACCGGGACAAAAACTGGGACATTTTAGTATTTTACAGATATTTCTCAGGACTCAGGACACCCAGCTTGAAATCGGGACAAACCGGACAATTCTGGACAAACCGGGAGGTGAAAACCAGGACAATTTAGTAGTGAATGTTGAAAACCGCGACATTTTGGTGTTTTACAGATATTTGTCGGGACTCTGCATCTCTCCACAACATAAACGGATATTGCATACTTTCCCCAACACTTTTGGTTTGTCGTAGTGACACCCCTCCCCTTCGGCATGTCCCGAGAGACACTGTGCAGCGGACGGGTCTGCTTCAGAGCTCTGTGTGTTTGTGCCTTAACAAGACGGGCATTGGGCGACTTTGGAGGCTGGCTGTAGGCTGCCCACCCAATCAGAAGTTAAAAACAGTACTGGTATTTTCTGTGCTATCTTTCCATTGGCTGAACAAATTTTTATTTTTCTTAACTTTTGATTGGGTGGGCTGAGCCCACCCCTGCCCCTAGCTACCGCCGGCCCTGGCTAACACAATGTCAAAGTAGATGAACAAGAAAAAACAACAACAACCTGAAAGCATTTTTTAAAGACGAGACTCACGTTGGATACAGTGAAACGGCGGATGATGTAATCTGGACATTGTTCCTCTTTGTAAAGCTTGACTATGAACTCCTCGTAGATCTCCGTCTCTCGAGCTGCGGATGGCCAGTACTGGGCACACTTTACCTGCAGGTGAATGAAGAGGGAACCTTTAAGCAGACAAAACAACTAATTTCTGTTCTCTCCCAAACAAGTTAAAAATGTCCCTCAAAGGGAGTGTCTCGAACGGTTGGACTTACCCTGTTACCTTCCTCACAGCGTGTCACCATGACGATGATGGAGGACTTCTGCTCCCAGATCATCCTCCAGAAGCCAGCCACAGTCTCATCCTTAGGTCCTGTGACACAAAACACGTGCGCACACACACACACACACACATTTTTCATCAAACAGAGTGAGTAGGATCTGCCAGAATGTAAGACGTTTATAGATATTCCTGTACCTTGAGCCGCGATGTACTTCTTAGACTCTTGGAATCCCTGTCGTAAAAACAGGATGCAGATTTTCATGTCTATTTCACACATTGCCTTTAACAGCGGTGCAGCTTGCAGATGAGAACTAATTTGCTAATCCTAGATTAGAATGTATTGATACAACTACTACTACTACTACTAACTTTACTAATAATGCTACAAAAACTACTACTACTACTAATTCCAATACTACTACTACTAACGACCAATACAATTACGAATACCATTCAAGATTAAACATTTCTTTACATTGATGAAGCTGGCATTGATGTAGTCACATCCAGTCTCTCCGTTCCCGGTGGTGAGCTGGACACGGTTATAATCATCTAGGAGAGAGATCCACAACCATTACAGGGTGACACATCATCCTATGTCAATGTTTATGGAATTATTATAGTGAAGCACATCTCTCCTTGTTGTTGATGTTGATGTTGTTGTTGAAGTAAGAAGATAGAAGAGGATAGAAGAAGATAGAAGAAGATAGAAGCTGTGCGTGTGTGTGTGTGTGTGTGTGTATTCGTGTGAGCCTGTGTGTGTGTGTGTGTGTGTGTGTGTGTATTCGTGTGAGCCTGTGTGTGTGTGTGTGTATTCGTGTGAGCCTGTGTGTGTGTGTGTGTGTGTGTGTGTGTGTGCATGGAGAAGGCTGCTACCCACTCACAAGGCAGTATGTCCACATAGCGGTTCTTATAGGCGTTGTACGACCTCTTGGCTTCTTTCATGTTGTTCCTGGAGAAGATCCTGGGGATGCTCTGCAACAGAGGGAGACCGTGTGTCAGTGAGGGGCACACGGTCTCTAGTCTACTAGTCTACTGCTCTAGTCTACAGCTAGCCTTGTGAGGCCGGCCTGCTCCCGCGAGTTCACATTCTGTTTCTCCCTGCGGATCAGTCTGGCCTCGAGCCCGTTGAAAGTGTCTCCCAAAAATTACAAAAAAAACTATAGGACCAATCAGCCCTTGGGGGAGGGAGTCTCAGTTCATGACGAATCACGGAGTGGCCTTAGGTAACAACGTAAGGCCACGCCCCCCTACGTGGAAATCGATTGCTGCCCAGTCAAGGCCAGAATGATATTAGCTTCTCTATGGCATCGGTTACCACCGAATGCCACAGAAAATACACTGTGAGGGATCGGGACATGGACGCTACTGGGGTAGGAACCCGGTGGTCATCACCTGAAACTCAGCCAGGAATAGCCTTCCCTCGTCAGCGATCTTCTTCTTGTAGACCTCCAGCAGGACCTCCGCTCCGATCGGCTCGACTCGCATCAGTTGGTCTTCGTCGTCTACACAAAGGAACAGATGGAGGTGTTTTATTGTGTCTTGGTCATCGGTCACAATCTTCAAATTAGTTTTGCCATGTGTATATATTTGACCTTTTCACATTTCACAATTCCTATATAACTTCATAATGTCATCACACACTGTAACTGTACTGCATGATTAAGTCAGTTATTCCCATAGCAATATTACATCTACACACACATTTGAAAGTGTTGGTTAACAGGGGAGGGGGGGGGGGGGGGTCTACTTAGCTCTAGCGTCTACTTACTTGTGGATGGAATTAGCATGAGACCCTCACCCAGGCTGTTGAGACAAAGTGTATTAATTATTCACCATTTATCAATGCATGCTAGTTGAGTGATTTCTAAAGTAGCTCATTGGCTAAAGAATCAAACATACATACATACATACATACATACATACATGCAATATGTCACTTTTTCCACTGCAGCCTTTAGTTTCTCTTAAAAATTATATTTCTTGCCTTTTCCGCAACAGGGTTTTATTATTATTGTTAAATCTTCATTAAATCGAGACACAATCATCATTAAATTAAATAATATAAAATAAAAGTGGTGGCTACAGTGAAGGAGCTGCACAATGTCTGTGTTCAACGTAACCAATGTGTGATGAATGTAATGTCATGTAGCCAGCGGCAGGAGAAGGCGTGTCCCTTACTGTGACTTCTTGCGTCTCAGAATGTAGATCCTGTACAGGACAAATGCCAGGGCCACAGACGTGAGCAATATGAGGAACACCAGGAAACCGATCAGGGCTTTGTCGTTGTCTGTAAAGGAAAATGAATAAATAAACAAATAAATGCAAACATACTTACATACACTTATTGTATATGTTTGTACGTATGTATGTATGTACATAAACATACGTACACACATAAAATATCAACGACAAAAAAATAAAACCCAAAAATAAAAAGTGTGGGCGTGTCCAAATGTTGGCTATGTGTTTACGTAAAAAAATGAACATGCGTGAGTGCGTCCTGAAAAATGAGTTCAGGTGCGTACACCAAATGAAGAATGGACGGATACATACAGAGAGTTTCAACCGCTTTAATCCTAGGAAGTCCCTCAAAGTCTCCATTGTGAGCAGAAACCTAAAAACACAAAAAGTGTATCCAGTGACCATTATCCGTGGTGTGATACGTTTTATATCTACACAGGCCCGGGTTAAAAGGGTTCTAACACCTACCGACAGATTGTAGGCCGTGGAGTAACTCAGATCCTTGAATTCAAAATGACAATGTTTTTCTTTAACTTCGCTCTGCGTGGTGCCGTGTGTCAGCCTGGCGATGTAATGACCTTCTCTTCCGTTCCACTTGGACAGTGGTAAGCAATGCACATCGAATCGATTATGCCCTTTAAGAGTCACTTGTAGCCCATCAGGGATAGGGGGCACTAGGAGACGGAGGAGGAGAAATCACTGTCAACACGTGTACTGTATGTCGATTTACATTTATAATTACTATTATTCTACATCTACATTTACTTCAGATTCAGAGAACTTTATTAATCCCTATCGGGAAATTGTTTGTGTCACAATATTGCTCTGCTCAAGAAAGAAAGACAAATAGAATTATCAGTGAAAAGATATATTACTATGTTGCTAACTATGTTTTCAGTATGTATAAGTTATGAAAAATAGTGCTTCTGTGAATTATCCTATACATATTTCTGGTGTTGTATTCAGGTAGGTTTTTCATTCATATCGTAGTTAAATCCTACATTTGAGTTGTTAAGAGTCAACGATTGGCCTAAAGCAGGGGTGTCAAACTCAATCACAGAGAGGGCCAAAATTAAAAACTGGGACTACGTCGAGGGCCGAACATGTCAACATTTATTAAACAGGATAGACAGGATATTGGATAAAGTGCAAAAAGATAACATATTAAGGTAGGCTACATTCTTCTTTTATGTACAGAGTTGCCAGATCAGGTTCACAGTTTCCAGCCAGCCCAATCACAGCTTAAAATCTGCCCAATTCAATAAAAACCAGACCAAATCATGACCTTAATATAACAGAACAAATTTCATCTACCCGCCCAACGCTATTTTTTCCCGCACAATGTAATCAAAAGAAGCCCAACTGGGCGGCAAACCGCCCAATCTGGCAACACTGATCAGCGGTGTGCGTCCTATATGTCGGCGGGCCAGTTATGATAGACATATGATATTTTCTCGCGGGCCGGATATAATTGTACCGTGGCCCGGATGTGGCCCGTGGGCCTTGAGTTTGACACCCCTGGCCTAAAGTGACCTTAACTTTCTGGCCATTACCAGAAAGACACGACTGTATCTGCAATACTGCATTGTCTTTAGTAATAACAACACCAACATAACTGAGCAAGTTATGTTGCTAATCAACCCAAAAAAACGCCCCCCTCCCTATCTGCTCCCTCCCTACGTTTCTCCGCCATTAAGAAGTGTTGCATTCATGCCCCTGTGATTGACAGACACGACGGAATCCCCGAACCAATCAGGGAAGAGATGGCCTGATTGGTCAGAAGTGAGCCGGGAGCGGCCTCAAATCTAAATGGTCTCATACAGAGGCAGGCGTGAGCCAGAGTAGATATTCTCACAGATAATTTCACTCACTAATATCTGATGGATGGCTGTGGCATTCCTAACAAATTACACTCAAATCATAGCTCTTAAATCTTCCCTACAGCACCTTTAAGTCTACTGGGGAAGGTGCATTTGCAACAGCTCACCTCCAGGCTTAGTGGTGATGCCGATGTGTTTGTAGAGGTTCTTGATGGATACATTCTTGAAATAAGGTTGTATTTGGCATTTATATTCCGTGAACGGGTCCAAATGACCAACTGTACAATTTAGATCTTTGGACACAACTAAAGGGGGAAAAAAGAGATTAAGAGGCAATTGGCAACAGTAGAATAGACTGCATGGCATGTTTTTTTTCTTTGTATTTAAAAGACAAGCTAAAATATCTTAACGGATCTAAATAAAGATAAATATAGATTAAAGCTGCTAGCAGCGGCGACCGCCCTGTTCCTGCAATTCGTGGTGGCACGTTACTCAATGATTTGGCTACCACCATGTTCCCCATGACTCGGAGTGGATCCGACTCATGGTTTGAATTCATGGCATTTAGGTGTGATTGTGAATTCATACAATAACAATAGGTATCCACAGATACTCTGTGAATACCTAATGAACGTGAAAATAAACATAAGAAAAATGACCTACCACGCTTGTTGTTGGACGAACCCTCCTTCACACAGCTACAACTGTATGACAGATGGTTGGTGAAATTGGGACAGTGATTGCTGTCTGGTTCCCATCTAAGCGTTATTGATGTGTTGCGAAGCTCTTGACTCTGGACATTCAGGGTAAGATCTGTCAAACACAATATAAATATTATATATATATATATGTAGACATACATACATTTATTTGTTCACAGAAGAACTACCATCGCTGTACTGTGGGACATTTTACAAATGGAAGCGCAGCCATATGGGCATGATGACAACATAATGACGTCGCTCATAGCTAATATATCATTTTCAACGGATTTAATATATCATTTTCAACGGATTTAATATATCATTTTCAACGGATTTAATATATCATTTTCAACGGACTCATTCGTGCAACCAACCTGCTTTAAAATAAATAAATAATACAAATTAGAAATGTCACTAAAATCAAATGAATGGCTGTCTGGAGGGTGGGATCCTATTTGAAGTGTTTGGCAACATTATAGAAAGATCCCTACAGAGAAATATAACCTTTCGTCTGTTTGTTATTGTGTCTAACCAAGTCTCGCTCAAGTATCGCTCTGAAATCTCGTGAGAGTTGAATTGTTGCAAGAAGAGAACGGTGGAAACGTGAGTGAGAGTTGGAGAGAGGAGTGCCGGCGAGAGTTTGTTGTGTTGGGACTACAGAAAGCGTTAGCTTAGTGTTATCTAAAACATTTTCAAAGTCACGGCTGAATATTTAGCTGATTTCGACATTGTGAGATTTCGCGGGATTTCAGAGTGAGACTTGGTTAGACACAATAACAAACAGACCGGATCAAGCGAAAGGTGAAGAAAAAAGTTGCATTCCTCATGTAGGGATCCTTTCCATAATGTTGCCAGACACTTTTAGATGACTTGCATTGACGGGTGCAATTGCCCCAAAGGGTTACAATGCTCGCTCAATACTGGACCAATTTAAAAAATGGTTGTCCGCATTAGTCAGTTGGACCCAACATGATGGGAGAATGGGGTCCAGGTTGAAAAATCCAGAAGTTTCCCTTTAACCTTAAAAAATTTAAGTTTTCCCCATTAGCAACCAGTAGACTGTTGGAAGTGTGTGTCCCATTTGGACCTCATTAATCAGTGGATACAAAGTCAGAGTGTAAAATTATATAATTCATATAATTCACATAACTGTACCTCCTATATTCAGCGAGCATTGTCTTGAACAATAGGACTTAGCACGCGGGGTCATACTGAGCTTGGCAAATGAAGCGAGAGGGACAGATATTTCTATGTTGTCCAGTGATTCAACTAAATAGTAAGGGAGATAAGTTAACACATTGCTATTAATACTCAGCTTACCACATTTGATGTTGACGTCTTCGGTAATTGTCTTATTAATGGGAATGGATTGGCTTTCGATTGCACCAGTACAGTCGTATTGTGTGTAAGGCTCCAGCTGATCCAGAGGTATCCTCCTGCTGGTCTGGCCGCGTTCTGTGGGGTTGATGGATATAAAAGTGAATCATTACCTTTGAAGAGGAAATATATGATTTTGGTAGCAAAATACCAAAAACTTTAGAATAAATGCAACTTTGAAGCTACTAATACAGTAAAGTAGTAGTAAATAGTGAATTCATCGTTAATTCATCATTTATAAAGCATTGTTCTTACATGAATACTCATTAGTAAGCAATTCATAAATATTATGAATAAGAACAGAAATGAATAAGATAATGAGATAATGGTAAAGCGTTTCACTAACCTTGACAGGTGTAATTAATGTGAATTTGTTGACACTTTGGTTTGTTTTCCCAATGTATTTGTGGTGGAAGCCAGGTGGGTTCGGTGCGTCGCAGGATAATGTCTGCTGTATTTAAGAATTCTGTTGATAAATCGACGAAAACAAAAGTTAACTTTGATTCAAAAGCGTCAACAGTGTGCAAATATGGGGGCATATGCCACATGCACTGACAGAAAAACAAAAGGTCAAATCTGGAACATACCTGGACCGATCCATGCAGTCAAATTAGCACCACTGATGATTGTCAAATCTGAACAAATGTCAGTGTACTTGGGTTTGATGCAGAAAGTTTTTTCCATTTTGCATGACACATCACTTAGATTAACAAATATTTGTGCAGTGCTGATATTCCAGTTAGTCTTGAAACAAATATATGGGTTGCAATCTTGTCGCGCAGTGTCGTTCTGATCTGAAATAGAAACATATTGCTTGTTGGGACGTTACATTTTAAATGACACTAGCTCAAGTTCTTGCCTAATTAGCTAGAAATGGCACAGTTTTATGTTCTACTTACCTATGTTATTGGTTGTCACGTTTGCATTCTGTCCACATGTTGCATTTGATGCATTGCCATGAACACTGTAACTATAAACAGTCGAAGGCTTTAAGTGTAGTACTTCATCTGCTTTATGTGTGTTATTCAGGGACCATGTCTTTACTATGGAATAATCTGTGTTCTGTTCAGTTAGCTGTATCGTGTAGCTGCCCTCAGAGACGTTTTCAAAGGTGAAGCGAACGCCAAACCGAACTGGTTTGACACTGTATCCACCTGCAGACCGAAACAAGAGATCCAAATGGTCTTCGGCATCTTTCAAATCACCTGCAGTTGTTTCAAAACTCTGTGAATACTGTGAATGGATGAGCTGGAATAACTACTGAGTAATGACACCGAGACTTACACGGGGGAGATGTACGACCTAGGAAAAGGAAAACATAAAGATAAGGAAACAGCACAAAGTAGCCCACATGTAATTTCATATTCAGAGTAGCTTTTTCTCGTTTAGTTTTTTTGTCATTCAATATACAATTTCAATACACCCTTCAGAATATAAAGGTCATGGAGCTAAGTGTACGTCTGCAAAGTCCAACCTGTGGTGGTTGTGGCAACAGTGCTTGAGGGTGAGACTGACGTGCTTGAGGGTGAGGCTGACGTGCTTGAGGGTGAGGCTGAAGCGTTTGAGGGTGAGGCTGACGTGCTTGAGGGTGAGGCTGACGTGCTTGAGGGTGAGGCTGACGTGCTTGAGGGTGAGGCTGACGTGCTTGAGGGTGAGGCTGAAGCTTTGAGGGTGAGGCTGACGTGCTTGAGGGTGAGGCTGACGTGCTTGAGGGTGAGGCTGAAGTGTTTGAGGGTGAGGCTGACGTGCTTGAGGGTGAGGCTGACGTGCTTGAGGGTGAGGCTGAAGTGTTTGGGGGTGAGGCTGACGTGCTTGAGGGTGAGGCTGAAGTGTTTGGGGGTGAGGCTGACGTGCTTGAGGGTGAGGCTGAAGTGCTTGAGGGTGAGGCTGAAGTGCTTGGAAGGTCTGGGACTGTAGGATGAATGAGAGGACATGATGGTGATCACAGTGGAGAGAGAGAGAGAGAGACTCATGTTTTTTTCCGGTGCAGAATGAAAGACTGAATTACAACTTACCTGTGTCATTATTTTGACCTAGACATGGAGAGAGAGAGAGACATGTTTTTTTTCGGTGCAGAATGAAAGACTGAATTACAACTTACCTGTGTCATTCTTTTGACCAAGACATGGAGAGAGAGAGAGAGAGAGAGAGAGAGACATGTTTTTTTTCAGTGTAGAATGAAAGACTGAATTACAACTTACCTGTGTCATTTTGACCTAGACCTGGAGAGAGAGAGAGAGAGAGAGAGAGAGAGAGAGTAAGCTACTGCAGATGGAGAAACTAAAGTCTCCCTGCTGTGTGGGGTAAGCTACTGCAGGTGGAGAAACTAAACTCTCCCTGCTGTGTGGGGTAAGCTACTGCAGGTGGAGAAACCGTAGGT
>OOFB01010707.1:6060-18698 GCA_900323305.1 Trachyrincus murrayi | reverse complement strand
CCCGGGGGGGGAGCCCCCCCCCCCCCCCCCCCCCGGTCTGAGCCGTCAACGCCACTTAAACAAACACACACACAGCGCGACCACCCATGCATTCATGACTGGACACACCAAGGACAATAGGGAGATGTGGACGACATCGGATCCACTTGATATAGTCCAGCAGATTGTTTGATTGTCAAAACTACAAGATTAAGTTACGGATAAGTTAGAGAAGGTATAGTATCGGCTGTCATCATACATTCAACGCCTACTGTACTGTAAGTGTAAAAATACACTTATTAAAATCACCTTCTGAAAGCTTCCTCCACTCAAGCAAATTAGTTTCTCTTCAATAGAATATCTCCGTAAAGAAACAGGAAACAAGGCGTAACTCCGCCCCTTTCAGTTTCTGGTTTCCGGTCCAGGCTCTGTGCTGTCTCCCCACAGAAGTTCTGCTATAACAATGTAGGACTGCCGGATTCCAGATTAGGGTAAGCATAATCCGTTCCTATGAGTTAAAACCATAGACTGTATGAAATGGGTAACCAAGTGTACTGGAATCACAATTACAGGTATGCGTCTAGCATTGGATTGTGACAGTGAGCCTTTCCACAAGCAGCTGGTGATGTCATAGCTTATGTTATTTCACTAGCAATTTCATATGGCCTCAGTTAATGCTCTTCCTGCTGTGTGTGTGCTGTGCACTCTCTCTCTCTCTCTCTCTCCCCTGCCGTCTCCTCTCTCTCACTTTCATCTTGAATCCTCTCTTTCCCTCTCTCAGCATCCTCCTCCTCACTTTGATCCCTCCCTCTTTTTTGCATTCCATTTTTCTGTGAAATTATTTTCCCACACACACACGTCACCTACTTTCTACTCCTTCCTATAGAATTCCCTGTCTTGCTTTCTCTCCCTTATGCATTTTTTTAAATCAAGCTTTCCAAAACAACCAATGGCTGTTCTGTCCACACAGGACACAGACATTGCAATCATTGTGACAAAAAGAAAACTAAACAAACAAAATTCATCCTATTGCCACATTGCCGTGTCGGCCTTTCTTACCGTAAAATAAGCATTTCAAAACAGAGGAGCGAAGGTGAAGCGTGTGAAACAATGGCAGCCTTATTCGTACACACAGGAAGGGGTGATTTTGTAACTGTGGAACCAGTACGGATGACACTTATAATGCCTTGTTCATTTTCCCTGTCGCCCACAATGAAGTATCAGCAATCGACCCCCACTCATGGGCTCAGCCTTTACAGAAAGCCTTATCGGTAGGCCTTCAATAAACACACGTGAATACATATACAGCACAGTTCTCGTAGAGTGACGGGGTGTCCTTTTCCATGTCTTCAAAGAACTCTTCAAAGCTCCAGAGTGTCATGTAGGGTTCTCAATGGAACACAACACATAGGATATATGTGCAAGACACAAAACGTCTTAAGCAAATGCACTACATCTTCTGGAAAAGCCACACATTTCATCCTACAAGCACGTTTGCTGGTGTAGACGAAGCGCTCGGCCCTGCCAGCCCTAGCTAAATGACAGGCCACGGTTGTTTCTAAAACTGCAGCCTATGAATTTATAAATGCTAGGCTTGACATTCAAGGCTTTTGATCCGCGGGTTATGCAGGGTTTACAAACAAGCCGCGAGTCCACAAAAGAACACAAGAAAAACCCAAACAATTATAATTTGTAGTGATTTTTTTTCTATACTTAGTCAAACATGTGGTTTATGTTCGACGTCGGCCACACAAATGTTCTGAACATCTTCAGGAGTGCGCAGTAGCAAGTTCCTGTCTGAACATGTCCAACAGCATATTTATATTTCCAAAATAGATCAATTACTACATGCAACTTAAAACAAATTGTGAATACATATGAACAAATGTATTGCATGATAGATAAATAAATACATAACACAGGTTCATAGCATTGTGTGCAGGCCTATGCACGAGCATGCTTTTATTTCCTAATAAAACGGTTTCATGTGTTTGGACAAGTGTGGCTGTCAACTCTATAAATGTCATACTTTGATAGACAGATAGAATGATTCAAAGCTAAGCTGTCTTCAATATAAAGTCCCATATACACAAAAAGGACACGGCACTTGACCCTGACACTAACCATTCATAATGAATTACTATTAATGAACTTCTATAACAGCACACACTTGTACTTCACCTACTTCTCCAAACCAGTGAGTCGACCGTGGAGCAACACGGCCAAGGAGCCAAGGAGGAGAGATCAGGACCCAGGCTGCACACTCAGGAAGACACCAGCTGCTCCCGTTTCCAATAAAGTGTGTTGGGGGTCAGGGGTGTTGAGGGTCACAGATCACAACCTGCACAGGGGGAACGGGGGGTCACCCGCCGTCCCTCGCCCTGTCTTATAAATAGTCAGAGTTATGGTACAAGGTGCAAACAGTGCAGCATGCTGCCGGCATTTCTAACATGTTTAGATGGGCCGTTAGGCAAAATGGTTTTCTCCCATGGCTAACCATATGGGCCGGTATACCGGCCTGACCGGGACTGTGAGGTCTTCCACTACATGATGCCTCGTTGTCATTCATCCTTCATTATTTCAGTGAATCGGTACAGCATTTTTCGAACGTCTTTCGTGAGGCGTCTGCATAAAACCGGAGGTTGGGGCGGGACATAGGTTTTTGAAAAGTGGGAGGGTTTGTCGTGGTTGCTGGGGGTAGAGCTTCACCTTGATATTTGAATCTGTCAAAAACCAAAGCTAGCTGTCAATCACCGTGGTATTGAAGTTATTAGGTAACCCAATTTGGACTTCAGGGAGCTATTTTTTTCATTCCGTGGGAACTTTAAACTTGAATTAACATTTTCCCAAAGGCCAATTAAAGGTGTGAGTATGATGAACCCACATACATGAATATTGTATACAGCTTCTACATTATCTAGCATCTCAAACATACGTGCTATTAAACCTTCCTTCATCACCAGGTCCCTTAGCCACAAGCTAGGGATTTTCCATAAGTACTATGGGCCTATGTGGTTTGCATCATTAGATGAAATGCATCCACTTCCACCCATGTCAAGACTTTATACGTAAAAGCCATGCAGGGGCCTTATATCAGCCAATAGAGTAAGAGTAAGACTCAGAAAGACTCTTAAGATGTAACACCTGATGCCCAAAAAGCTGACACAAAGTGGTCACATGCTTATTATAAAAATTATAAAAGCATTTTGACCATTAATGATGCAAATTACATTGGGCAGATATACACGTTCGAGTTAAAACTCTGTTCGTCTTTTCAAATCAACCCATATGATAAAACACGAATTCGTTTCACTTCAAGAACCGAAAGAACGTGTCAGACTTGATAAAGCAATACGCAAAGTAATTTTAATTACACACGACATGGTAATTTAAACATGGTAATCATCGAACGAGAGACATCTTCTCAACACACCATAGCGACGAGGTGGGCGGCCGCGAGTCCGCGTAATAGCGCAAAAAAAAAAGTTTCACTTTTTCGGGTACCCCCAGCATGTGGAAGGAGTGGTCTGGGACGGGGATCATGGAACCTGGGAGACAGAATGGGAGGGAAACGGGACTCGAATTTCAGCTCGACAGGGGGTAAGGGGCTGGGCTGATATTTGGGAATATACGAAGATTCATTGAAGGTAACGGGGACATAAAACTACAGTGCCTGACCAGAAGCGGTCGGTGCTGAGTTTGTGCTGGGGTCTGGGTCTGTCGCTGGATTTCCCCGGTGGCCCAAAGGAAGGTTGAAGGCTCTGTAACTGGGAAAACACACTAACTGAGAGAAGAATCCGTTACCTTTATCCCGTTTCATTTTCTCCCCCAAAAGCGCCGCATGTCTAATATTTAGACATGTTCAGCTTTGTGGACTCGAGGACTGTATTGCTACTTGTAGCAACCCAAGTCGCACTACTAGCCGTTGTGAGGTGTCAGGAGGACGACCGTAAGTGACATTTTTTCTATTTTCTATCGCAAGTGTACTTGTTGCGCTCCACCCAATGCGTAATAACTACAGCTGAAGCAGAGCTCGTTCGCGTTGTTACCTGTTATTTTGTTTTCGTTAACTCTTCGCCCCTTTTACGCACGACCTGTGTGCTGTCATTAAGATCGCAAGTCATTTTAAAATGAACTTCATAGTGATTCAACTAATAATAATGGCTAATTGAGGACATCGTGCGATTAGAGCAATGTCGGTGAAATAGAACGCGTTGGCGTGCGTAAAAACGGTTGAATAAGACGCAAAACGGGTCGAATCTAATTCTTGAGGAAAAACTTGTGAACGCGGTTACTTCTGGGGAACTCCTAATTGTTCTATCGGTGATCATCAACTAAGCATTTCATTCGGTTTGGTTGTTTCACTGTGTTAACGTCTGAGCCATAGTCGTCTTCTCCACCCGGCTCACGCAATTGTTGCGCCGTCGGACACCTGTGGCTGTGGGTCCACCGAAGGAATTCCGAGACAGGCTCCCCGTTTTAACTCCAGTTTTGCGTGTGTGTGTGTGTGTGTGTGTGTGTGTGTGTTGGGGGGGGGGGGGGGGGGGGGAATCATGGATGTGTGGCAGGGAGGGGTGCAAACAGCGAAAGGCGCCCAGGCTCAAGGGCCTTTGGTGAGCTGCGTGAACATTCCATTGCTGTCAGAGGGCATCGAGGCGAATCCAGGCTTGTTGAACGGCAACGAAAAGGTGGACTTCAAATGATAAGGGGGACCCACACGTATTGATCAAAATAGCCATTTTAATATTAACACAATAAAGAATTGTCATTTTAAGACGCCTTGATTGCTTTCCATGCACAGCATGGAAAGCATTTATTTTGTGTTTATGTAAGATGTAGTGCTATTTCAATATAGCAGGAATGCACTTCATCCGTGAGAGAGTTCAGGTGTTGGCAAGGCATGGTCAATGTGTGCCTATATTGACTTGATAATGTGTGGAGTTAAGGGTGCCATCAGTGTAAAGGATCACTCCTTCCCACAAGCTGTGACAGGCGGCCAAGAGACAGAGTTGGACATTTTTTAAATTTCAAAAGGGAAGAATGAGAGAAATTAATAGAACGCTCTATAGGGAAAGGTGCATTCCTCTGCATGTGACCGGCACGCCAAGATTCCAGATCAGAAGAGAAAAACGGGTGGTGCATAAGAGGAAAGGAAAAACTTGAAGCCAAAGCGAGAAAGAAAGAAAAAAAAGAAACATCTCAGGCAATTGGAAGTCTCAGGTTACCCTTTTCAGTCGTAGGCCCCTGAATATAAAGCAAGTCTCTCTTTTCCTGAGAGACAACTCCAGACAGAAATATGCCTGGGAAGCCCAAAAAGGCACCTAGAGTCCAGGAGTGTCTTGCAGACAGACACAGATAGAGAGCACTGATGGACACTGGCAGCGGACATTGATTCAGTAGCCTGTGACTCACCATGGATGCTAGAAGAGGGCTTGCCTCATGGTCTGCAGGGCAGTGCATAATACTCGTCGCCGTGGCAGCCTCTGCTGTAAAAATAGAGTTGATTCCAGTCTTCCAGAAGCACACCTGGGTTCACTTTAGAGTCTTCATCCCTCATTCTTCCTCCCTCACGAGCAGCAGACTGCAGCTGCCAACACAGGAGGAATAGAATAGCATATTTTACAGTCTCAGCAAGACATTGGGGGCCTCTGAATTTGCATGGTGATGAAACTGACCACGTTCACTTAGTAAACAACATCTTAATCAACTAAAGCAGTTGTAGACTAGTCTCACTTCCTGTCCATTTATCCAAGCTCATATTTCAAATGGTGTTCCAATTGTGGTTATTTGCATAAACACATAAAGAAATCAATTCACTTGGCGTTTTTGAATTGGCATCTGACAACTGTGATTTCAAATGCCCCCATGTTTGCACTAGGCGATAGTTTGTCAATCGCCCAGTCTGTTCAATCCCAGAAAGACTCCATTCATGATGTCCACTGGGTTACCTCCAACCGGCTTGGCCTCACGAGTAAACAGAACTACCGTAGTCAACTTATAATCTCTATAGCCTACTCGCCAGATCCAACGGCTTTCCATAGGCTGATTAAGCCTCTCATGACGTGCCTGGATTCCAAACCAGAGCATTTGGCTCTGATTTGGTTTATTGAACAAGATAACTCAGTATAATGTCAAGCTGGTTCACTGACAACGCTTGGTGGTGCTTCGGGCAATACAGTAGGCCTGGTGAGGTGGTGACCCGTCGACACACTCAATACGGTAGGCCTGGTGAGGTGGTGGCCTGGTGAGGTGGTGGCCTGGTGAGGTGGTAGCCTGGTGAGGTGGGAGGTGGTGGCCTGGTGAGGTGGAGAGGTGGTGGCCTGGTGAGGTGGTGACCCCTCCCCACTACTCACGGTCCATTTCGCACCATTGGCTTTCAGAGCGGGCGGAACCGCTCTTTTATAGCGAGTGAATGTAAAGTCTGTGTTTGGTGTGTGTGCAGTGATGTTGGGCGTCTTCGCAGTTTAAAGCGGGTCTATATTTACCTTTAGAGCGCAATTAAAGGGAGAGACGTTTAAGCACGTGCTGAAACGCACGAGTGAGGTGAGGAAGCCCAAACTTTCAGCCACCACGAGCACCGGAGGTGGTAGAGCTCTTATTGACCAGCGGTGCCACCCTGTGGCCGAAAAGGAGATTGCACATTGTTGTGCTCTTTGGCACATTGCTGTTTTATATAATTGTTTTATGTAGGCCTTACAGCAGGAAACCATTGTATTGGCAGTATATGCAATTATTTGTTATAGTTTATCTACGCCTACGTCATTCTATTCTTGATTGTTTGATTTGAAGAAGATGTTACACAATTTGTTTCATTTTAAAAGTAAAAATTACAATGTAACATTCTTCAAGTACTCTTCATCAGCAACACGTTCTAACATTGTGTACTATGTATTAACCCAATGCATAATCTTTTTCTCCCCCCCCCCCCGTCCCACCCACCAACCTCGTGCATGGGTTGTGTGCGTCAAATCTGGTTGAAAAACACACAGTGGAAGATGAATTTAGCTGTGTGCAAGACGGACAACGCTATAGCGACAAGGACGTGTGGAAGCCAGAGCCTTGTCGCATCTGCGTGTGTGACACGGGGAGCGTCCTGTGCGACGAGATTAATTGCAAGGAGATAAAAGACTGCCCAAAACAAGAGATCCCATTTGGAGAATGTTGTCCCATCTGCGCAGCTGACCTGCCCCAGACCAGTGGTCGTAATTTATTTATTTCACACCTCTCATAAATAAATTATCTTGTTGTCATCTTGTTTCCTATTGGGGGGACATTTGACAAAGGGCGGAAAATGGGTATTAATACAAAGGATGAACAATAGCCATTCTTTTATTATTAACATTATTATTGTTCTCCTTTGATTGAATACTGTTATTTATCCCCCACCCTCGCCTCCCCCAAAGAAACAAATGACAGAAAACAAAACCATAACAATGGCAATTCTGATGCTGTTTCTGTGACATGCTACCTCAATGTTGGTGTTTTTCTGCCATCGCTGGCTCACCTTGGCCCCCATCTTGAATATGTGAATACTAGTCTCCTCTGCCCCTAAAGAATGGTGAAAACATGTGGGAGTCATTATAGAAATACCTCACTCACACAGACACAGCCCAGCACTCTGACTCAGTAGTCTCTGTGAGTGAGTGGCTCTCCAAATTGGAGTTCTTAGAAATGTGGATAATGTGTTAACAAGACCAACCGTCTGTTATCCATTCATTCATTCATTCATTCAATCAATCATTTATTTTTGAGGAGCATCATTGAAATCAGAATTGCCATTGTCCACACCTTTTGCCACACTGAAGCTTTTTGGAATACATGATTAATTCAAGGCAGTATCACGGTGCTTAACATAGGCTTAACTGTACCAATACAAAACACATAGAGTGTATATAGAGTGCATAGGGACTTGCTTACATAACATTTGGCTTACAATTTGGCTTACAACTTGTCTTAGACTCTTAATGTGCAGAAGTAGGTGCAAACATTTCATGGCTTAATTTTTAACATAACACATCAACTCTACTGCTGCTACGCTTCTGCTTTCAGATGGCACCTCAGTCAACACTTCTTCTATCCCAATGGGCTCTTAGATTCACTGTGTGTCTGTTCAGCATAGTTTGGTGTAGGGCACTGTAGTGGATATGGAGAGGAAGGACCAGACGTATATGCATGTCGAACGAGATGATTGTCTTGTGAAATGAGTTACTATAGTTATTAACTATCAATCTCTTTTTCTTTTTTTTTTTCAATTCTTCTCCGTCTTCGCTACATAACAGGCACACCCGGAGCTAAGGTGAGATACTGTGTGTGTGTGTGTGTGTGTGTGTGTGTGTCTATGCACACTTCCCCCTGTCTGCGTCTGTGGCCTTGTGTGAAACTCACCTGCTAGTACCTGCAATTAAAGCTGTCCCTGTCTCAGACTTGTGTCAGCTCCACAGCATGGCTGTGTGATTTGTGGATTATGTGGATTCTTTGATGTGGAAGGACTTTGTCAGACTCATGGTAGTTACTTCCTGTCTCTCACTGTCTCATGGATATGAGAACAGGGTGGAGAAGGCTCCATACTTAATGTTTAATACCGAGTTGTCTTGTTGGATGGGTCATTTCCATAGGGACGGGTTTTCTAAAGGTGTAATAATTGGCGGGGATTTATAAATCAAAGTAGTGTTTGAGAACTACATGCATTAATATGCGAATAGTATTGTATTCACTTAATCTTGACCTATCCTTTACTCTCTATCTCTCCTTAGGGCCAGAAGGGCGAACCTGGAGATATTATCGATGTAAGTAAACACTCTTCACTCAAAAATAAACAAACGTTTTCACTGTGATTCAATTGTAACAATATGTTAATAATAATTTAAATTCACTACTGAGGGGACAGGGGAAATGTTTCATATTTGCAAGGCATTTGTGAGAGTTCAAGGGTTTTTTCCTATTCTCATTAGCTGTAGTTTGAAGTATTTCCAGCGTCAGGGAGACAGAGATAGATTAAGAGAATAACGCTGATACACACACACAAAACAAATACACTGTGTGAAGGGTCACAATACAACACAGATTACTGTCCCCCGTTCAACCCTCCTATAACAATTCCCATCGGACAGGTGAGCGAGGCATATAAAGATAGATTGCAAGCGAGAGAGAGGGAGTGGAGCCCCCAGCCGCGGCCACGCTGCATATGGAAATACTTTACCCGTCTTAGGGAATTCAAGCCCAGCCGGACATAACAAGGCATTGTTTATTGTGCATGTGTTTTGATAATGCGTTGCCCGGAGAGATTAGCAGTGAGCAACTCTGCACTGGGCGGAGGGGAAACATTAAAAACACATACACGCAGACACAAATCTGAATACAGCTACTCACTCTTACTTATGTTACTTCATTACAAAGTGTGTGCACAGTGCACATACACACACACAATGCACACACTACACATGACAACATTACAAAGTGCACACGCTAGTAAAAGTCATTTCAAATGCAAACCGCAGAATTTATTGGTCCAGTGCTGTACTGCACACAGATAATAAAAACACAAATAAAGGAGAATCTGAGTACGTGTAAATGCCCGTTAAACAAAGTTATACTCATTCCTTTTCCTTTTTATATGTGTTCTTCTTTCTAGGTTGTAGGCCCAAGAGGACCAGCTGGGCCGATGGTATGCACTGCCTTCAGCATGTTGACATTCTACACCACCTGAAACCCTCGTCTGCTCCCCCGGGTGCATGAGATACGGCTCCTAACATAGGGAGATGTTGCATTCAGATAGACTGAACCAGTGGAGTACTAGGCGTCTGTGATTGGCCATCACCTGAACATAATGTCATTGGCTGTTATGTGTATTTGGCAGTACGTTTTTAGCAATAAAGGTACACACGCAAAGCCAATGATATTCACATTGGCGTATCGTGGACATTTGACCATTAGAAAATGTCACTTTGTAAATGTACTGTGATAACACCTGAACACCACCGTCATGCCTTCGTGTAGGGCCCCTCAGGAGAGCAAGGAGCACGGGGATTCAGAGGAGATAAAGGCGAGAAGGTGAGTTGACCCCCCGCCTCCCCCCCCCCTCCCCCCTTCCTTCCTTCCAAACTGCTATTTTGGAGAGAGTGCGTTGACTTGAAATCAAACACTCCTGGGACTGATAGTGTGGATTTGGAGGAGGGGGGTGGGGGTGTGTGGTTCTACTGCTACATCCTCCAGGTCTAGATAAATGGCAGTCTTTCAGTGAGTGGCTTCTTAGCACCCCGGCCCCCGGACCCCAGTCGCGTGGCCTTCCCATTAGGGCTGCGTGGTCCCCCCTAGAAGCGTCCGGGTTGTTCAGCAGACTTGGGTGACGTAACATAAACCCGGGGGCTTATTCAAATCAGTGTGTGAAATCAGCATCGCTCGTCTTGTCGGGCTTTGATCCTTGCATTAATGTGAACAAGCACGTGTGGCGTGTCATGGCTGCGAGCCACCAGGTTAAGGAGTCTGAAGTGGTCTTGTTTGTGAATATTTTACTGTCTTCCCTCCAAGATGGAGCTTCTTCTTCCAAGCAAGGGGGGAATTTTAATGGGCTGTTTTTTGCTATCACCACAGTGGTTTTGCAACGTCTGCTGAGGTGTTCCTAGAAGTACCTTGTATTTCTTGGGTCTGCAGTGCACGGGCCATTACTTTAATTGAACCAAGGAGAAGTGTGGCCTATATTTCAATAATCGACCTTGACATGAGAAAGCTATTTTTATACAATGACCATTGTTCTGGATTTCATTTGACCTCAACAGTCCTTCTTTTTGATGTCTTTTAGACCCTAGCACATTGTTTTCATTTATGATTCGATTTACACCTTCACAACCACATAGACTAGTGTTTTCTATGGAGAGACAGATATTTCGAAAGAGCTTATCTGCTATTTGGATGTCTTAAAAATAGTGATCTCAATGTATAAGCTTACACCACAAGTCACTTTTGTCTAGCACAGCAACCTATAGGGCAATGAATACATTTTTCTTTGTTTAGCATTCTTCTTCTTTATGCATTTCTCTTGAAAATGATAACATTTTAAATTAAATAGAGGATTCCTTGTTGATATTATTAGGCTTTCACAAGGCTTTCTTTCAAGAAACAAATGTCCGGTTTGTAAAATATAAATCTGCCAACTGTGGTTCAATAGCTTCATACAGTGTGGTGCCCAATTGGAATTATTTTCACTGTTGCCAGTCCACCACCTATTTTTCTGATTGAATTATCTTTTATCTTAAACTTTTTTTTAGTGTAATTACAAAAAGTACACGTGTGCATGTTCTTGTTCACAAAAGTACACGTGTGCATGTTCAGCATTTTAAACTGAGATACAAACAACTTTTCATTTTAGTTTAATTATAAATATTTAGTCTAATTATAAATAATCAGACGTCATTAGGTCCTTAACAAATTCCAGGTTCATTTTTCACGTATTTCTTCACGGACATAGCATCTGATGATCGGCATGAGAACTCCAATCACATGCATCTGAACTAACCCCGCCCCCTTTCCCTTCCTTGTGTTTTTGTGTCTCAGGGAAGCCACGGCCCTCGTGGAAGAGACGGTGAACCTGGTACCCCCGGAAACCCCGGGCCCCCCGGCCCTGCAGGACCTAACGGACCCCCTGGCCTCGGAGGAGTGAGTGTCCCACGACACGCCCGGGGTGCTGGGATGGAGTCGGGGGGGGGGTGGGGGTTATTCTCACTATAGACACCGCGGTGGGAAGGTAGTCTCAGAAAAGCATCAGATTGACTCTGTGAAGGAAGCGGGGAGAATGGGTGAAAGTAGTGGCCCCCAGAAAGCAGGACGTTTTTGTTGGGGTGAAAACGCGAGCAACAAAAGACTAGCTGGCAGGAGCTGCCGGTGCTAAAGACAGCGGCGAGGTCGCAGAGAGCGGATGGATCGAGAGAATGCTTCTCATTCTTTGCCAGGGAGGGACAGAGATGGGGCGTAGGGTGGGTGAATGGACAGGAGGTAGCATGATAGACTTGGGAAGGAGAGAAGATGGTGGGGGGGTGGGGGACGGGGGACGGGACAACAAGGAGATTCATTGTGTGGAGAGTTCACACGGCCGCTGTGTCTGCTTTCTCTGTGGCCATCCATCAAACACGGAGTTGACAAACACCGAAAAACCTGAACCGTCCTTGCTCTGCCAAGAGCCCTCCAAAACAAACCTGAGATTCCTTGGACCTCTGGCTTGATAACGTGTATATAGTTATCTAATCTATTGAGTTTCAAACTTTACGTTGGATAGCTTCGTTAAAGTCCGCTGCCATTTGAAGCATCTCCAGAAACTAAAACTGAACAGAATCTAATTTATGCCAGAATATCCACGGTAAAAAAAAATGGCGTTGAGCGTTTAATTCACAGATCTAAATAAGTCCCGAGAGTGGACCGTTTCCAAGGCTTTTAGATCACGTTCAGTGCTCAAACACACGTCTCGACGTCTACCAACAAACGTCTCTTTCTGACCTTCCTCCCACAGAACTTTGCTGCTCAGATGGCCGGTGGATTCGACGAGAAAGCCGGTGCGGCACAGATGGGCGTGATGCAGGGACCCATGGTGAGAGAGAGCCCCCCCCCCCCCCCCCCCCCCCCCCCCCCCCCCCCCCCCCCCCCCCCCCCCCCCCCCCCCCCCCCCCCCC
>OOFB01010699.1:0-13999 GCA_900323305.1 Trachyrincus murrayi | reverse complement strand
GAGGGGGGGAGGGAGGGAGGGGGGAGAGAGAGAGAGAGAGAGAGAGAGGGGAGGGCGGGGGGGGGGGGGGAAGGGAGGGGGGAATGAGAGAGAGAGTGTGTGAGAGAGAGAGAGTGGGGGAGTACAGCGTGCACACTCTGGTCTTTGAATCACTTCCTGTATACCGTGTGTGTGTGTGTGTGAGAGAGAGAGAAAAGAGGGAGAGAAAGAGAGAGAGAGAGAGAGAGGGAGAGAGAGAGCACATGCGAGAGAGAGGGAGAGCGAGAGGGAGAGAGAGAGAGAGCGAGAGAGAGAGAGAGAGAGAGAGAGACAGACAGACAGAGAGAGAGAGAGAGAGAGAGAGAGTGCGAGAGTGAGAGGGAGAGAGAGAGAGGCGGCAGGGTGAGCATAGTGAAGGAGCACGGGATGATGGATGGATAAGAGAGAAAGGAAGAACATTTAGAAGACAGCGAGAGCTGAAGTGAAAGGTGGTATGGAGCGACCTAGCGCCTCCATACCACCTGCAGAACACGCCCATCTTCCCTCACATGACTTGACTGTTGTTTTAGCACTTGAATTTAAACTGAATTTGTATTACTTTGTAATTCATTACATTGTATCTCATATTATGCACTTCACTTACTACCACCAATAACGAAACAATACATCTGAAAAACAAATGTGATAACCTAGTCTGCTTCCTGTAGCTACTATCATTGTAGGCTTTTATTGTGACAAGTATCACTTTTGGCTTTTGGTTCAAAATGACTCACTATGAGTGTAATGGATCCAGATTATTTGGTGGTTAGTGAGCGAATAAAAGTTAGAAGGACCTTCTGTGAAGTTTGACAACAACATAAAATTACGTTCAGAGATAATTCTAATAGTAGTTATTTACATTAACATTTGAAATGTGTTTGTATATATTGTATATATATATTTGTATCTGGATCACACGATGAGTTGCAGTCCTTTTACTGCTCAAAACTGTTTGTCCACTAGGCGGCTTCAAACCTGTAGTTTTCAAACGTCTCTAGAGTCTAGAACTGGAAAGCTAGACTGTGCTGCCTCTATAATTTGGTTTTATATATAAAACAAATCGATTTTTTAAAATGATGTAAACATCAACATGATAATTGGGCTCAGTATGAAAAACAACCTATGTAAAGAGCAAAGCCATCCATCTGAGAATATGATATTAGTAGCAGTGTGTATTAGTGTCTTAACATCCTCTCATCCTTGAGGTGGTTGGGACGGATGCTATTCATCATGCCGGTTTTATACAGTCTATGGCGGATACATGTGAATACCTTTAATGGTGTGGGACTCTTTAAATCACCAACAAGTAATAAGTAGTTTGTCTCCTTATTTGTGACTTGTTGATCAGAAAGCATCCGGAGATGTGTTTATACAGAACGTGTCGTGTATACAGAATCTCTTGTAAAGTATATTTTTGTGGTGCATGTGTGTGTGTCTGTCTGTGTGTCTATATGTATCAGTATCATCTGCCAGTACCTCTGAAATGTAAAGGAAAATACATCGCAGTCTTTTAACGAATTAAACTTTATATTACAGTTTCCTTTGAGCATTTACCTTATATGTAAGTTACTGTGATGATGATGATGATGATGATGATGATGACGGTGATGATGATGATGGTGGTGATGATGTTGATGATGATGATGATGATGATGATGATGGTGATGATGATGATGGTGATGGTGATGATGATGTTGATGATGATGATCGAGGTAGCCATTCATGAATCTAGGCTATGTTCGATTTGGCTCACTTGTTCCCTTACTCCCTATTCCCTATAGTGAATACTAGATAGTACACCATTGAGGGAATACATATAGGAGAAATTCTGACACTAATTATGCACCAGTAATCCATCTGCGTGACGTGTGTTGGTGACATAAACAAGCCGATGCTTGTTAGATGTCACCCTGTGACGGCTCATTGGCATAAAGAACCTGTATGCCGGACCATCTCTATTGGATGAATCCGATGACAATGAAAATCGCAATGCATCATGGGATATATTTACGGTGCATTATGGGTTTTAAGTAGTGCACTATATAGGGAACATATAGGGAACCAGATTTGTACACATTTCAGACAACACTACAAAATGGTGACACCCTAAATAGTGTACTATATAGGGCACAAGTGGAGAAATTGGCACACTAGTCTGGTCCACTAGTAATAACAAGGTAACAACAATGCTTTGGGATTCATGTCCAAGCTTCTTGTTTAGGCATACACCCATATTGGATGTTTGGCTTCGGTGTGGTGATACTGTCTGGCAGTTTATTTAATCGGTTACATTTGTACAGCCTACATCTGCACACTAGAGGGAGCTATTTCACTATGCACACAAAAAACTGTTGCGACATTCTTTCGCATGCGTTTGTGTTTTGTGCATAACAATTAAAGAGAATCGCTTTGTCCTATCTTTTTGTTGGTTTCCCTGTCGCTTCTGTGGCTGTGAGGGTTAATTGGTTAATTGGTTTATTGGCTGTGTGTCGTTCTGCTGATTGCTTGTGCACGTGGCAGCTGGTATATCAAGGCCAATGTGGATGTGGAAACGACCGTTTGCCACCTCCATCTCGGCAATGTCGTGTGTGTGTGTGTGTGTGTGTGTGTGTGTGTGTGTGTGTGTGTGTGTGTGTGTGTGTGTGTGTGTGTGTGCGCGCGCGCGTGTGTGGACAGGCAAGGCAGGCAACTGCTTGGGCCCTTATTGGCTGACAAACCGAAGTCCAAGGCACTGACAGCAACGTCTCAAAATTATAGAATTCCCCCACTCACACCCTACAGCTATTGATGCAACGACAACTCAACCCCCTCTGAAGGGGCCCCATTTCATTGGCTCCAATTAAATGGGGCCCCTTCAGGGGGGTTTGACCCTCGCTCGCCAGGCTCTGCCGTTCAGTTTCTAGAAAATTCACTAGCCTGGCAAAAGCTGTTTACAGAAATTGGTTAACCAATCACAAACGGATTCTCTCATCTTGGTTCCTGTTCCTATATATTCTTGATAACAAGCGAAAATAAAGCAGCAATAATTGAATTGTAGTGTCTGCTTTCAGTTATATACAATGTGTTAGGGTTAGGGTTCGTGATTTAAATAAAATTAGTAAAAAGTGTAAAAAGTTCCTTTTGAGTATATATTAGCCTATTTTAGGGAATTTCATTTTTATGGAAAATGTATGCAGAACAATTGACAGTCAGACCTATAACCAGTTTTCTGTCTGCGTGTTGAGGTTGATTCAGAGGATTTATCCATCTGGCAGCGAAAAAATGAAAAAGAAAAAAATGCCAGTGGTAATTGTTGTTATTTAGCTCAATGTTAGCTAAATATTGTGACACTATAATTTCCACTCTACTAGCTAATCAACAAAACATAACACTAAGTTAGGAATTAATATATCTGATATGAAAATTGTTTAGTGTAGTGCCTATATTATATATATGTATATATACATATTTTTTCTGTTTAAGTGATTTACAGTTTTCTACTCTTTAATTGTGTTGTATTTACATTTGTTCTGAAAATAAAACTTAAGATTCTGTTTTGATTTCTTGATAATTTAATAGGGGTTTTGGAAATGTAATGGATGGATGGGATTAGAGAAAAAATATATATATTTCCCATCGTGTGCGTACCCATCGTGTGTGTACAACTATTTTGAGTTGATATTGATTACTAGTACAACATAATTTCATTATCATAATGTTAACCTGATATGATTTAAGTTATTATCAAATCCCATGACATTTTATTTCATTAAGAACACGTGGTATGTTGTACATTTAATAGCATTGTCTGAAATGTCTCATTAATTGTAAAAATACACAGATATCAATATGTGACATTAACAACACCTTCACCACCATAGCACTATTCTTACTAAAACTCACATTCTGAACATGAAGCCAGGAGCTGCTGCTAATACATCTATTGCACATGATAACTTGTACACAATTATAACTTTAAAAAAAGAATTCCTGCACTCTATGTACAAGTTGATGATTTCCTCTTTTCCCTTTCAAAAGATCAAGGACGTTATTTATTAATTCTATTGAGACGAGGTCATAAAACACCACTGCCTGACAGAGTAAATGTTTCTCTCTTGTTGTTTTATTTGTTTGTGTTTCAGTTAAATGAGAGTCACACCCCAACACCACTGGTACTGTTTGCATTAGATTTCTCCCACTCTGCTACTGCATGCATAAGCTCTGATTGGCTGATATGGTTACCCATGGTTACCCAGTCACATGCTGATTAAGTGTTGATGCAACACACTTAGCTCTACTTTAAAAGGAGAACCAAACCCCCTGACCACGCCTTTAAAAAATGCTTCCAGGTGTTTTTCATTCTGGGGCTGCAGGGCTGCCGGCTCCCCTGTAAACAGCCCTTCAATTCAGCTTCAATAAGTGGAGGACAGGTGTGTCGCATCAACACTTAATCAGCAGGTGACAGGTAACCATATCAGCCAATCAGAGGTTATGCATGCAATAGCATATGCTTAACCTAGAGAGAGTCATCTAATGCAAACCAATGTATAAGGGGTGTTGGGGTTTGGTTCTCCTTTAAACCTTACTGGCTGGTTTCAAAACACTGTTGAATGCTGACATGTCACATGACATTTAGCTCACACACCATGCAACAGGAAGAGGCGTTAACAGTGAATATATTCTTTAGTCATACAGAAAAACCAACTTGTAACTTATATTTTCCATTCAGGAGATTATAACTGAGTTTACTGAGTTTCCATGACTAGCAACTACCTAGTGTGTTCAATCAGTATAAAAATATAAAACATTTACTGTAGTGAATAAAGTGCTTGGAAGCTAACACATCTCACCAGACAGTCACATAACCCTAACCCAGTGTGTGAGTAAACTACAAACATAATGATTAAACCAATAATCACTTTTAGTAACAGTGGGTTATTTTACATCTAATGCTATTTACAAAACATCCATGTAAATACCAGTGAAATAAAATATGAAACTATGAAAACTAAGTGGCAAATATACTACAATCTCTAATAAACCAATCTTTAGCAATAATATATCTGTAACAAACCAACCTCTAGCTAACCACTTTAAGTCAGTAAGTTAGGCATTAAGCCATCTGCATACTACCAGGGACAGAAGCAGAAGAGAGCAAGATTTTGAAACTAAACAACCAAAAAAATTCCCCTCTCCCTCTCCGTTCCCTCCCTCCCACGTTTCTTTGCCATTGAGAAGTGTTGCATTTCATGCACCTGTGATTGACAGGCAGGGAAGAGATGCCCTGTTTGGTTAGAAATGAGCCGGGAGCGGTCTAAGATCTGATTGGCTAACAGATTCTTTCTTGCTAATAGCTATGGAATTCCTAACTAATTACACTCAAATTATAGCTCTTAAATCGTACCTACAGCACCTTTAAATTAATACATTTTAAATAAATGTTGCAATAACTAATCAAAGTATATACTAGTGTGTTTTGAGAAAAGTTTGAATTTCACCATGGTAACACAGAGTAGGAAACATTAGGGCTGTGCTGTAACGTGTCCACATCAAATGTTCCTGTCAAATGGAGACATGATTTCTACTGTTAATGTAGCATATAATGACATCCACTAAAGGACCCGTCCTTTCCCTTTAGACTTGGTCATTTGGGGCTTTTTACATCAAAACACCCAAGCACAGGTCTCACATAGGGATGTTTTCTCTTGTTTTTGTATCATGTTTCTGCTTCTCTAGAGGGGGAGGAGTCTTATAAGCCTGCTGGGGTTTCTGTCCCTCTCCTGCACTTGTATTTGTATGTTCTTTTTTTATATGTACTTTTATTGTATTCTTTCATTGTGCAAATAAACAAACTAAACCAAAGCCCCAGAGAGGGGCTCATCAGAGTGATGCTTCTACAGAGGAGCAAAACCAACAGCCACTTCTGAATACCCGTTCCTAGAGCCTAAGACACCATTGGCGCCCCCAGCTGGCTGGCCACCAACATGACACCACCAAGCTGCTCATCCTCCAGAACAACAACTACAACAATGGCCAATCAGACACTAATAAGCAGCAAGGGGTCAGGGGTCGAGAATCACAATCCACGCACACCGTTGCGCGGCTACTATGGAGTATTATGGTACAATGGTGGAACTACTGAAGCCCAAACACACACACACACACACACACACACACACACACACAGAGCGCTGCTAAGAGACAACCAGATTGGTCACTGGAGTTGCAGGCTCAGCAGGGCGACGAGGACATCTGCTGGTATTCGGGACACTTGAGCAGGGCGGGGTAGTGGGCGGAGGAGTTGTTCATGGGCATGGAGGCCTCGGAGGAGATGGCGGAGGCGCTGCGTCCGCGCCCCGCCCAGGCGTCCGGCTGCAGGAACTGGCCCGAGTAGTCGGAGCAGTTGCTGAGGCGCGGGTGGTAGAAGCCCTGGTGGGGGCGGTACAGCTCCTCCGCCGCGTAGCGCTTCATGAAGAGGTACACCGACATGACGCCCGCCGTCTGGGAGGGGGGAATAAGCGTGGAGAGTTTGGGTGTGTTTGTAGAGACACCCAGGCAGTAATACAGGCAAACACACACACACACAACCACAGAGAAACCAATGCTGCGGACTGCGTGATATTTGACGGAAGAAAACTCACGAGCTTCAGAATGGGATTTTAATGAGTGTGTGAGTGAAAAACAATCAATTGTAGTTGAAGAATTCTTTCTTTTTTTCTTATTTGTCTTTGTTCCTTTAACAATGCATAAACATGGCCAAACATCACTGGGGACAACTTCAGGAAGCACCATTGTCTACTGCAGTGCTTTTCAAACTGTGGGTGGGGACCCACAGTTTGCAGCAGGGGACTAAGTGGGTCGTGGGATGGCCACAAACAGTAAGCAACATGCATGGGCGTGCCTACATGCATTTGATCATCAGCGTGTTTGAAGACTGAAAAGGGGAACACTGCATTGATGAACAATATACACTGAGAAATCTTTGACATGGTATCTTTGACATGGTATCTTTGACATGGTAATGGTGAGAATGTACCAATATGTGGTGGGTCCTGGCCCAAACAAAGCTCCACAGGTGGGTCACAGCATGTAAAAGTTTGGGACCCCCTGGTCTACTGTATAGGACGGACCTCTCTGTCTGTTTGAAGAGAGCTGCACTATCTTTTATTTATTTACAAAGTTGTCTTGCAGAAAGCCCTCTATATTTAAGTTATTTGATTAGCGTAAGAGAAACAAGTTACCAAACCCGTTCTGAGGACTGGATAACTCTAAAGATCCCTTCGGCCTCCACAGAATTGGGTAAATCTGCAGATTTGCAGCGTTATCTGCAGCTAGACAGACCAGTTTCAATCAGGCAGTTTAAATTGATGATCGAAGATCTCTATGTAGTCTAATGTGATTGCTTTTTTTAAAATATGTTTTTTAAATTTTTTTTTATGTGTATTGTATGTATATATATAGTGTATAAATTATATTGTTTGTATTTATTTGTAAGTATGTGTTTGTATGTATTTTATATATTTGTGTTTGTTTGTGCATGTATCTTGTATTTTTCAGCTTTTTTGTAAATGGTCATGACTAATTTGCAATTATATCTCCCCAAAAAAAGGTACAATGACATTTATATAAACTCTTCTTTGGCTCTTCTTAGAACAATTTAAAGTAATTGAAATGAAGTGTAAGTAAACCTAGGCTGAGAGAGGGTCATGAACTGTAGCATTATCCCGGTCTACCACAACGTTCTCGTACTTCCCATGAGCTGTGCGTCAGTTAACAGTCCCCGGAGCAAGAAGAATACTAACATGACAAGAAAGACAAGGACAATAAATGGATAAATAATAAATAATAGTGTTTAAAGTGTTTTTTGACAAATTATTTGACAAGCAATATCCGAACCATGTAACGGAAACGAAAATTGTCCTGCCCTCTCTCTTGCCAATAACGTACATTTGAAGCACCCTGTTCCAGGGGGTCCGTTGTGAGATGAGAACATCTGGGAGTGAGGTTAATGTCTGCCACTGAGCCCCAACAGTCACCATGTCTCCTAACTTCCATGATATACAAACAAACAGTAAGTGGAAGGTGGAGGAGGAGTGTCATTGGTCCTGGTTACCTCAGTGAGCAGGAAGGAGATGGCAGCGAAGGCGAAGGACCAGCCATACTTGTAGCTGAAGTAGGAGTCGTTGGTCTTGGTCCGGTTCAACATCTCATCGTTAATACTGGAGATGTACAGCACCAGACCTACCACCAGAGAGAGACCTGGGACAGAGAGAGAGAGGGAGGGAGGCAGAGAGAAGATAAATCTTTATTCTTATTTTTAAAGTCTTTGCTTTCCAGTAAAGTAGGAGTTCCAACCCCTCATTACTACTACGTGTTACTATTTAAGGACAAAAAAAGACTTGACAAATGACAAAATTGAGATGGAATCTCATTTCTTATTCAACCACAATCTCCTACATATCCATCAATCTGGTATGTATGATTTTAATGTGGCACTTAAGTGGCACCAATGATGGGCAGATATAACATGTGTTATTTTGCCGTTATATTTGGCACTTCATATGAACCAAAGTACCTGACAGGATGAAGAAGATCCCAGAGACGAAGGCCAGGATGGTGCGGTGGGGGCGTATGTGGCCGATGTTGCTGAGGATGAAGCCAATGAACATGAAGAAGAGGCTGACCAGGGGGAACGGTGTGGCAGAGCGAATCATCTCTGTGCGTGGGGCAGACAGGATGAGAAATGTCCTTTACTGCTCTGGAGCAACCAGAGCCTGATACATGAACCTAGATGCCACAAACACTGAAAGCCTGCACTCACAAGGCTACAGTTATTATTTGTGATTTATAATAATGACAATGTACATTTGAAAACATGCATTCAAAGTGGGCCTTCTCAATCTAATCTAATCCAACCTGATCTAATCTAACATAATCTAACCTAATCCAACAATCTAATCTAACATAATATAACCTAATCCAATCTAATCCAACCTAACCTAACCTAACCTGATCAAATCTATCATAATCTAACCTAATCCAATCTAATCCAACCTAACCTGATCTAATTTAACCTAATCCAATCGAATCCAACCTAATCTGATCTAATCTAACATAATCTAACCTAATCCAATCTAATCCAACCTAACCTAACCTGATCTAATCTAACATACTCTAACCTAATCCAATCTAACATAATCTAATCTAACCCAACCTAACCTAATCTAATCGAATCTAACCCAACCTAACCTAATCTAATCTAACATAACCTAATCCAATCTGACCTAATCTAATCCAATCTAATCTTATCTAACCTAATGAAATTGTATCTAATCTAACCTAATCTAATCTAATCTAATCCAACCTAACCTAACCTAACCTAACCTAACCTAATCCAACCTAACCTAATCTAACCTAATCTAACCTAACCTAACCTATTCTAATCCAATCCAAAAATAAACCAGTGACAAAGACCAAAGGCCACTTGAGGGACTGATTTGACAGCTGTACAAAGTGTGGTGGGCTCGGAGCCTTGACTGCTCCACTTACTGAGAACACTCAGGGTGGACTCTGAGGTCATCTGGACGTTGGTGGGCATCACATACTCTATAGTGAAGCAGCCTCCCTTCTCCTCCCCTGGAGCAGGAGGCGAGAGAAAGAGAACAGCCACAGACATATTATTACAGTTGTGTACTTCAGATTACACAGGGTGTTGTACCCAGGGGACACATTCTGAAACAGGTAAAGCATGGAGAGAGAAGGGGGTTAGCAGGCATGTTTGTGAGGAGGGACATAATGCCTTTGCGTCACTTTATCACTTTTATATTTAAAGGACACACATATGCGCTGCATATGGTATTGACACAAAGTAAGAAATAAGCATAGTGATTTACTAGACATCATATAGACCCTCACCATGTGAACACATATCTGAAGGAAGCATTGATCATTGGTCCATTGGACGTGTAATGTGTTCTAGAATGTTAACAGTGATGCAGTTGAGGTAAAGTGTTCAAATCCTTAGATAAAGTGATGATCTAAGGGTTAGAGTTGGTTAGGGTTAGGGGTAAGATAATGGATAATAGATAATCATAATGGTTGCTAATGTTCTTACATAGTATATACATTTCTCATTATAGGAACTATATGAGATATTTAATGAGCTGAATTAACTGAAGAACACTAGAATATGATGGGAAAGAAGAGAGTGGGTTTAAAGGAGAACCAAACCCCCGGACCCCTATAAAATGCTTCCAGGTGTTTTTCATTCTGGGGGGCTGCTGTCTCCCTTGTAAACGCCGCTTCAATTCAGTTTCAATAAGCAGAGGACAGATGTGTTGCACCAATGCTTCATCAGCAGGTGACTGGGCGACCATATCAGCCAATCAGAGGTTATGTATGCGACAGCATGTGTTTAACCTAGAGAAGGAGTCGTCTAATGCAAACCAATCTCGAAGTAGTGTTGGGTTTGCTTTTCCTTTAAATCTCTAATTAGGAGAGATTGTAAGGAAGTGTGAAATCGGATTTGAGAATTAATTTGTCAAACTGTTCTCTCTCTGTCCTCCAGCCCCCCCCCCCCCCTCACCCCTCTCTCTCATTGGCAGGAGGCAGCTATGAATTAACCCCAGCTGAATAGAGCAGGTCGTTCCGTCACTCATCCATAATTGAATTAATTGAAGATGGCTTTTTCCCCAGAGATCCTCTGCTCGTGTTTTATTAAGCCATCAGATGACTGTGTGTGAAGGGCTTCTTCCCAATCCAATTAACTGTGCCCACGGAGAGCTAGCTAAACACAGCGCGAGAGCTAGCATGACCTTGTTAGCCTCAGTCACCTGCCTCATCAAGGACGCATGCGCTAAAGGTAACCACAGACTTTCACTTTAATGGCTTCTGATACGTTGACTTACACCAACACATATTAATGGAAGACGCTAGCCTTAGCATGTCAATCATGTTACTAAAGCTATCCATTAAGTTATAATTTTTTGTTCCGATATCACACTTCACTTCACTGAATAGCTGTCAGTCATTTGAAAAGTAATTGCAAACCGAAATGAAAATAAACTTTTAGGTAACTTTTAATTTAAGGTGTCAATATATGCCTTCACATAAGCACATGATAAACATCAGACATGACTTTCTTTGCAACAATGCTCACTGCTCCTTGTTATCGGTTCGTTTAGTTTCTGTATGTGTGCGTCTTACTCCCAGTAGGCTTACATGTGATGGGGTTCTCAACATAGACAGCATCAAATGGATCACAACCTTGCATCTCCTTACACACTCAGCAACCTAAGTCTAGACGCAATATGCAATATGCAACACAGGATACAAATCTTTCTGCTGGGAAAGTATGGAGGTCCTGCTCTAGCTGGTGTTAAGGAGAACCGAAACCCCTGACCCACCTTTTTATTTTTTCTCGGGCAGGGCTGCCGGTAAACGGCCCTTCAATTTCACTTTCAAAAAGTGCACATAATCAGCAGGTGACCGGGTGACCATGTCAACCAATCACAGGTCATGCCTGCAATAATAGCACATGTTTAACCTATAGAGGGAGTCCTCTACAATGCAAACCAAGTTGTGTGGGGTTTGGTTCTCCTTTAAGATTCTGCCACCGATACAGCCACAGAGGGCGGAATACAGCTTGCAGGCTGTATTCATCACCGACTCCCAGCGGCCCAACACTGGCATCAATACCAATCCAAACTCAACACCCATTATCATCAGTCATGCTCTGCAGCAGAACAATGTGCTGGCGTGGTGTGGTGGTGGTCATTTCTGGGTCAAACACCGTGAACCAGGACATCTAAATGGGCAATAAGGCCACTTGATTGGTCTGACACACGAATGCGTGCACACACACACACACACACACACACACGCACACACATACGCACACACACACACACGCAGGTCCTATTAGTTCCCTTAAAGGTTGTGCCCTGTTGAGCAGCAGGAGAAAACATGTTGCGTAAGCACACAGCCAAATTAACTCCCCACTGCAGGGCTGTGTCTGGCTCCCAAACAGCACAGAGGTCAGTGGAGCAAGTCAATGGCAATGCAGTTTCATGTCAGTAAATGCCCATGCAATTCAGTAATGGAGATGTCGAAAAACCATCAGCCTTGGTGTTATGCATTGCAAGTATTTCAAAATATATATAGCTTAAACTTTAAACCTGCACTACTAACTTTTCAACTGCAGCCATTTACTTCCTTAAAAAATATCTGAACTAGAAAGTTTCTCAAGAATAAAACACACCCATCCATAATCAGTTTATTCTCGTCCACTTTTGCCAACAACAGTAACTGTTGTCTGAAAATGATATAGCTACAACTGTAGGTACAACTCAAGCCACTAGAGATTGGTAATGTCAAAGCTTACATAGCGCAGATTTTTGTGACAATAATGTAACATAAGGAAGCAGATGACCCTTCACAGTACGAACAGTGTCTCTTCCATTGCTGAACAGAAACCATAAAATAAGAAGTGGACCCTCCATTCTCTGAGACAAAACAAACCGTCTCCTAATTATGTATTTTATAGGGGGGAAAACTCCCAGCATGCCCCTGGGCTGTACAGGATAGATAAATAGATACCCTTTATTTAACCAGGGGAAAACTAATTGAGAGCAAAGCTCTCATTCACAATGGTGCTCTGCAAATACATAATCAAAATAAGTTTAAAGAATTTAAAATCAATCAATCATTCTTATACAAAACAAAAAACACAAAAAGAAGACAAGTACATTACACAGGGACAAAACTGACACATGAATAAAAACATGAGCATTCATTATATAAAACATTGTTCAACAGAAGCTTAAACTGTTCTAAGGTTAACATGTATCTAACTTAAAGGAGTCCTATTCCACCTATGAAGAGCATAATCGGTGAATGCAGTTTTTCCCAATTCCGTAATTATAAAAGGGATATCCAAGGCAATACATTCTTGTGAATGAGTATGGTATCCCTAAGACTTAAAAGTGATAGGTAAAATGGTAAATTATTAAGGATGGCTTTGTAAATAAAAAAGACAGTGTTGTTCCCTTCGAGTGGTAAGTGATGGCCACCCTACCTTCTCATAGAGGATACAATGGTGGGTGCTAAAACTGTCCCCTGTAGTAAATCTAAGAGAACTGTGATACACAGCATCAAGGGGCTTGAGGGTATGGGCAGCAGCATGCATGTAAATTCTGCATAGTGTAGTGGAAAATATTGCCATGAGAAGACCCATACATGTGTCCTTGTATATTCTGTTTTGTATTAACCCATTGTTGCGTAGTCAACTGACTCTGGTTACCATTATGCTAAATTATATCAGGGCCACATGAGGGTTGTAAACATGAAGGCTGTAAGGATACGGCTGTAAGGATACGGACTGTCTGCCTGTCACATGTTTGTTTCAGTATGCCTATAGGGGGACGGGAAGAGTATAACCAGGGCTGAGAAACTGGAATCAGGAGACTTCTCTCTACGAGCTCTTAGAGTAAGCGTGGAAGAACTCTCGGCTGAAGCTTTGGTCTATTGTATTGTATTATATTATATTATGTTATTTATATTATTGAAATAAATAAGCAAGATTAATTTACATATTCGGATGACTCTTTATTCACTAAACAGAGATAGTTTGGAACATTGACGGAGAATTCCACCACAAACTTGGTGTCAGAAGTGGGATCGTCACTCTCCGTCGGGGCCCTCCAAGCGGACGCGTCGACTGACTGATCATCCCTGCGGGCTTCCCTTTGGAAGAGTCGACGACGGGCTTGAGAAGGACTCCGGAGAGCCGGCGATCTACACACGATCGATAACGGTGAGAATCCGCGTCAATGAATAATTAGAAAAAATATTGAGGAAAACGGTGCATTGACGTGAAATCGACTGCTTAATAAGGTCATTAGGAAAATGATCTAGGGAACAATACGATAGGAAATCGTAGTTGACTGCTTAATCAGGTCATTAGGAAAATGATCTGCATACGATAGGAAATCGTAGACTTAAT
>OOFB01010697.1:5894-15997 GCA_900323305.1 Trachyrincus murrayi | reverse complement strand
TGGTTTTCACTTCCACACGCGTCTTTTCTGAGGAAGAGCTTGTGATGCAAAGAAACACACACACACACACGCACACGCACACACACACACACACACACATACACACACACACACACACACACACACACACGTAGAAATGTGAGTTAATTAACGCTGTGGGGGAACTCAGCATGGCAGATCCCGTCCCCTGATAGACGAACACTAATTAATATAACTAGTGCTCTGTATACTAGCCTGTTTATCTTCAGCTCCAGTGCTTACCTGCTGCTTGTTGTCCACCTTCATTATTTGTTGTTCATGGAAATGTTTACCAGCTTATTAACCTGTACGATTACTCACTGGACCGAATGGTCTCACAATTTCAATCGATTAGCATGTTCAGTGATTGTAATCAATCAACTTTTAAAAAAAGTAACTAATTGATGTAATAACCGGTCATGCTGTCACCTTTTTGTAATAAAAAAATATACATTGGGTTTGACGTTGATGTAGGGTCAGAAAATGTCTTACAGGCGTACTACATGTTAGCGTACAGTCAACTGACTCAACACCTTAAACAAAAGCATTTAAGCGTTAGCGTTAATGTAGAGAAAATAGCCTCGTGGAATTCAGTGGCTCACACACAATTCTGTCACACAAGGCTCGTGTCTAACTAGGCTCAGCCAGTCTTTATCAGCTACGGTTCACAGTGGTTCACTACTGCTCACCAACATAAAAAAAAAAAGGTTCCTACACTGAGATAGATTAGCCATCTGAAAGGTTGTCGCTCCAAAAAAATATATAACCACTCACACAAGTGTGTTTCCTCAGTGCTGGCCTTCCCCGCCTACCTGCTGGGCATCGACGCCAGCCGTCTGCAGGACAAGCTGACCAGCCGGCAGATGGAATCCAAGTGGGGAGCCAAGTCCGAGTCCATCAGCGTGACTCTCAACCAGGAACAGGCCACCTACACGCGGGACGCCCTGGCCAAAGCCCTCTACACGCGACTCTTCGACTACCTGGTGGAGGTGTGTAGGACAGAGGGCCGCGGGGGTCTATGCAGGGGACGTTTTCATAAAAACGACATTTCTTATTTTTTATCTGAAGATGAGACAAAGCATGAGATGACATCTGGCGTTTTAAAAAATAAAATATTCTTAGACGTCTCTGGGATGGAAGACGTTATTTATGACTCATTTTGATAAGCCCATCTCCCCCCTATTCACTAGGCCATCAATAAAGCCATCCAGAAGCCCCATGAAGAGTACAGCATCGGAGTACTTGACATTTATGGCTTTGAGATATTTCAGGTCAGTCCTCCTAAATCTGTAACAGCTCCTTACATTTCAGACAAACTCTGCTTCTGATGTGTTCTAACCCATTGAATGTAACAGCTCAATATTGTATGACATGTTCACGACGAGATATCGTTAAGTTGCTGTTAATCATGGATCTTCTTTCACCGACAGAGGAACGGCTTTGAGCAGTTCTGTATCAACTTTGTCAATGAGAAACTGCAACAGATATTTATTGAGCTGACGTTAAAGGCTGAGCAGGTAGCCACAATCTTTCCATGTCACAACTAACTAGCTTTTGATTATTTATTACATTTGCTCTGAATTGTAGTTGCTATACGTATGGCTTTGTTTAACCTTCCATTTTTTTCTTCCTCATTGTCTTTGAATTTCCTGCCAGGAAGAGTATGTTCAAGAGGGTATTAAGTGGTCTCCCATTGACTATTTCAACAATAAAATTGTCTGCGACCTGATTGAAAATAAATTGGTAAGTTGAAATTGCAACAAGTCTACAAGAGGAATTTCATTTAATTGAATTCCATTTCATTTCCTACATTTTTTTTCCAAACAAATGCAACAGCCAACTGACAGTCACGTATGGTTGAAAAGCACCGTGGTTGCATTACCGTTTCCCTCGTTCGCATTAAAACAGATTTTTCCACATGAAAAAACTAATTCTAAAAATCGAATGTAAAGAAAAGGGGGTTCATTCCTGGTCATTCACCCTCTTTTTGGACGATGCTCTGTTGAATCCTTTTTAATCATGAATAATGAACCACGGCGCACACTTCCTGCAGAACCCTCCCGGCATCATGAGCGTGCTGGACGACGTGTGCGCCACCATGCACGCCAAGGGGGAGGGGGCCGACAGCACCCTGCTGCAGAAGCTGCAGGGCCAGGTGGGCACGCACGAGCACTTCAACAGCTGGAACTCTGGCTTCGTCATTCACCACTACGCCGGCAAGGTACGAGGCCCTAGGCTCCTCCGGTCCCGCTGGAATCGCTGCTCTCAAATCCAATGTCTTCCAAGTAATGCCCGCTAACTTTTTGGGGAATGTGTTTTGGGTAGGTTGGATTTGTTTGGAAGTATTACTTTAGGAAGTCCAGTGGCTAGGGTATACGATTTCTACTTCTGTGTCCTTGGGCAAGATGCCCCCCCCCCCCCCACCTGCTTTCAATGACCTGTATTTATATTGCTCTGTAAGTCGCTTTGGATGAAACTATTTCCTAAATAGTAACAACGATACTTATTTCGATACTTAAGTTTGTTTCCAGAACCACCAAAGCTAGTTCCTCTGCTTCCACGATACCGCTGCTTGGCTGGCGGTTCACGTTTGGATATCCTTATCTTTATCTTACCTTAGGTGTCGTACGACATCAGCGGCTTCTGCGAGCGGAACCGGGATGTGCTCTTCCCGGACCTCATTGAGCTCATGCAGAGCAGTGAACAGTGAGTGGCACGTCAATGATGTCCGATGACAGTTTTTACAATGCAATATACTGTAGGTTCACGCAATGCAATATGGGGAAGGGCATGGGACACGTTGTCCAGAGTAGGTTTCACCGTCGTTGTCTCCACAGCGACTTCATCCGTAGCCTGTTTCCTGATAACCTGAACACAGAAAAGAAGGGGAGGCCGACCACAGCGAGCACCAAGATCAAGGTAACAACACTCATCATCGGAAGGCCAGAGACTTGTAAAAGTGAGTTATGGTTTCTCCACATCTGTACATTGCTAGTGAACCTTCCCCCCCCCCCCCCACAGAAACAAGCCAATGACCTGGTGAACACTTTGATGAAGTGCACGCCTCACTATATCCGCTGCATCAAGCCCAACGAAACCAAGAGACCCAAGGACTGGGAGGAGAGCAGGTGAGCAATGGGACACACACACACACACACACACACAAACTAATTGACTGATGTCGCAATGGTATTTTCATAAGGTACATGATGAGGTGCTGTGTGGGTTCTGTAAGTGAGTGTGTGTTGTGTGCAGGGTGAAGCATCAGGTTGAATACCTGGGGCTGAGGGAAAACATCAGAGTGCGAAGGGCCGGCTTCGCCTATCGCAGAGTCTTCAATAAGTTCCTGCAGAGGTAAAGTTTAAACGCCTCATTAGGCTGCAGTAATGCACTAAGTATATGAAGCCCATGTCCTCTTACCAACTGTGTGTGTGTGTGTGTGTGTGTGTGTGTGTGTGTGCGCGCGTGCACGTGCGTGTGTCTTCCCTGTACCCAGGTATGCCATACTGACGGCAGAGACGTGGCCATGTTGGCGTGGATCGGAGCAACAAGGTGTCCTCCACCTCCTCCAGTCGGTCAACATGGACCACGACCAGTATCAGATGGGACGCTGCAAGGTCTTTGTCAAGAACCCTGAATCGGTAAATGATAGTGTAGCAGTGGACCCTTCTATCTATCTATCTATCTATCTATCTATCTGTCTGTCTGTCTGTCTGTCTGTCTCATTAAAGCAATTCAAAGCATCCTTAATGATGGCTGTTTGGTAGGAAGTACATAAGGTTGTACCACACTATTTCCTCCAAAATAAAAGAACAGAATGTATGATTGAGAAGTTGTATTGCTCCTCTTTCTGTGTCCTCGTGCAGCTGTTCCTTCTGGAGGAGATGAGGGAGAGGAAGTTTGACACCTTTGCCCGGACCATCCAGAAGGCCTGGAGGAAATACATCGCCAGGAGGAAGTACGAGCAGATGAGAGAAGATGGTGAGTTGAGGAGATACTCAACCGTTGAGTCTGTTTACTTAGCAAGGGATCTACTTAGCTTACTAGCAAGAAAGCTCTCTACTTGCTTACTACTGGGCTCCGCCCTAACGTCACTAACGTCATATTTTTGTTGCATTTCAAATGTAGCTCTTCTAAAAAAACTAAAATGAAATACAGATAAACCATCTAATTATCTCTCCACAAATGTCGATCTTCTGTTTTGATTCATCACCACGCTAACGTTTGCTCTCATCGTTCAGCCTCGGACATCCTGTACAACTCCAAGGAGCGCCGGAGGAACAGCATTAACAGGAACTTTGTGGGCGACTACCTGGGTCTGGAGCACAAGCCTGAGCTTCGGCAGTTCCTGGCCAAGAGGGAACGCGTTGATTTCGCCGACTCCGTCAACAAGTTCGACCGCAGGTTTAAGGTGTTGATCGATATTCCTTAGATATGACCTTCGCGGTGTGTATCGTTTAGAGGGTGGCGAAGACTCTCGTTTTTGATGGCCTTTTTCTGTTTCGACTACTTGAACTGGAATATAAAGGATGCCATTTTGATATAGACTTTTCAAACATCGTCAAGTCATTTACTTCAGTTTGACAAATGAGGAAACAAATGTGACTTTGGTTAGATGCGAAACCTGAGGTGTGAAACCACTGTCTTGCATTGACATTTTTCCCACGCATGTTGTCCTTAGAGCACTTCTTAACACCCAGTTGTTCTTACTCTCTGGCTTACTCTCTCATTTGTACTCACTTGTACTGTTATACTATGCGCAACAACGATAACATTTTCCCCCCATCCCTTTACCCTCACGCACAGTCCATTAGGAGGGACCTCATCCTGACGCCCAGGGGCATCTATCTGATTGGCCGAGAGAAGGTGAAGAAGGGCCCTGAGAAAGGACAGATCAAAGAGGTGTTGAAGCGGAAGCTGGAGTTTGAAAGCATCAGTGGTGTTTCACTGAGGTATGGACATAAGGTTATAGCACTATAAGCACTAGTTGCAATGTGTAAGATTTGGCCAACTGTCGAATTAGTCCTCCACAAAATAGGGGGCAGCATATTACCAGAAAGAAGAAACAGAAATACACAATGTTTTAAACAAATAATTTTACACATTGCACCTTTAAACCTGCACTAAGTTTTCCCATTAGCAACCTCTAGTGGCTTGGGTTGTAGTTGCAGTTATAGCTATATGTATGTATATATATATATATATATATATATATAAAACAATTTGTCTGAAAATACTGAGATGACTGAAAACACTGAAATTACTGATTGTACTGATTTTCCCACAGTGGGGGTGGCAAAAGTGGACCAGAATAAAAAACGATTAATAGAGAGAAATTCTCGGGAAGGATTGACTTGTGGATGGCCGCGTTTTATTCCTGAGAAACTTTCTAGCTCAGATATGTTTTCAATGAAGTAAATAGCTGCAGTAGAAAAGTTACATAGTGCAGATTTAAAATAAACAAACACCTAAAGACCTGGTCGTGGCGACAGTAATGCCACAGTACAGGCATCGTGGCGTTCTTTTGCCTCTTGATCCGGCCTCTAACCTCTTGACGTCTCTGTTGTTCACCTGCAGCACCAGACAGGATGATTTCTTCGTCCTGCATGAGACCCAGTACGACAGCCTGCTGGAGTCCTGCTTCAAGACAGAGTTCCTGAGTCTGCTCTGCAAGCGCTACGAGGAGAGCATCAAGACGAAGCTAACGCTGTCCTTCAACGACAGGTCAACACACACACACGCACACATGCACCCATGCACACACACACCCACACACACACGCACGCACATAAAAAAACACGCACACAGAAAACACACACACACACACACACACACACAAAAACACACAAAGATGTCTTATTATACTGCATGTAAAATGCATACTTCAAGTTTTACATACAAGCTGGGCGGTATTAGTCATGCCTGCAGTCATTTCTGTTTATTTTCCAATAAAGTAGACAGGGAATACAGTGCCAACTCCAGATATTACATAGTCAGATATTACATAGTCAGATATTACACATTCAGATATTCCATAGTCAGATATTCCATAGTCAGATATTACGCGGTCCACATTCCCTCCCAGTCACCAGCGGTTGGGATGAAGTACCCTGTATGTATGTGTATGTGCTCTCCCAGGCTGGAGTTCCGGGTGAAGAAGGAGGGCTGGGGCGGAGGGGGCAGCCGAACGCTGGTCTTCCAGCGGGGGCAGGGCGACCTGGCACAGTCCAAACCCGGAGGGAAGACCCTCACCATCACCGTGGGCGACGGCCTGTCCAAGACCTCCAGTTAGCTTCTCTTTTTTTAAATATATATGCTATATATAAGTAATTTGCTAGTCTGCGTCGGTCAGTTCAGCGTGAACGCTGTGTGTCGGATGACCGTGTAAGGTCGACAGCCATATTGCGCCCGTGTCTCTCTCTCTCTTACCAGAAAGGTCGCGATTTGAAATGAAATCATTTTTTGTTCCACTAGAACCAAGCAGGAGGAGCGCTCCACAGTCTCGTGGGGGAGGGAGGCAACCCAAAACAGGTGAAATACACATTTCCTCACGTTTTATAATGCCCCTTTTTCTCCTTTATTCATGTTATGGAAATCTCATTGATCATCACGTGTCTGTGGTCTGAATGTATGGATAATTCAGTTGTATTCACCTTCTTCGCTCACCATACATCCTCACCGTGATGATCCTCAGGGCACGCGAACGGTGCCGCTCAGTTTCCCAGAGGCAACGCCTCCCAGAGGAAGATCGACGTGGCCTACAGCGTCCCGCATAGGCAGGGCCGGCCGCCCAGCACGGCACTGCCCAAACTGGGCTCCCACAAGAACCAGAGATCCCAAGCATCCCATCACACGCAAGGGAATCTGGACTTCCTCAACGTGCCTGACCAGGGCATGTCCGGGTGAGTGAGGTCGAGTGAGGTAGGCTCTTTGGAAGGAAGGAAGGAAGGAAGGAAAGAAGGTAGGACAGAAGGAAAGAAGGAGGGATGGAAGGAAAGAAAGAGAATAAATGAACGAAAGAAAAAGAAAGAAAGAAAGAGAACCAAAAAAAAAGCTAAGTACATTATCAAAGAAACTAAAATAAACCTCAAATAAATGGAGTCCATGCTGTTCCCCCAGGGCGCAGAGGAAGAAGAGTATTGGGCAGCGGCCCCCGCCGGCCCCCAAGCCCAGGCCCCAGCCAAAGGGGCCCCGGTGCCGGGCCCTGTATCAGTACGTCGGCCAGGATGCAGACGAGATCAGCTTCAACGTCAATGATGTCTTAGATCTGGTCAAAGAAGGTGCGTGGTTGAAATGTCATTCATTCAGTCATTGGTCATACATGCATTGTTTGCATGGATCATGTACTGGTTGACTATATGGTATTCATTTGCGCTCCTCTGACTCGCAGACCCTTCGGGCTGGTGGACAGGCAAGATTCAGGGGCGTGAAGGTCTCTTTCCTGGCAACTATGTGGAGAAGATTTGACCCGTGGGGCCTTCGTCTATCCTGTCGGGCCTTCAGGACAGCAATTGCACAACAGAGAGATGGAAGACTTGCACTGAATTTTTTGACTAAGTGATTTGGCGATTAGGCAGTCAGACCAACATCATCAATCAGATGGCGTTTGAGTGAACAGGCGTATCTCTGGTGGATGTGATGGACAGATACAGTATTGTTAAAAACCTAGCAGTGAACTATGCAACTAACTATCACTCACACACGTAATCGGGGGGGGGGGATGAACTGTAAACAGTAATTTGATTGAAGGTGTTTAAGGGGCGATGTAATTGAGTCTGACACTTGAGCCCTAGATAACCCGTTCGGCAGCATACTGTAAGTCTTGCGTTGGTCTTGGTCGTACTCTGTCGTACGTGTGTTGCTAGAAGCTGCTCAGGTTTCTTCGCCTGTTGTTCAGTCAGACCGTCCTGTTCTCTATGACCTAGCAACAAGACGCTTGAGCTCACCACCACCACCACCACCACCACCACCAGCAGCAGCAGCAGCGCGTCTCCCAAAACACACACTTCTATGACAACTGTGTTTAGCCTCTAGAGTTACAGGCCCTGTAGCAATTCAACGCTATACATCTCTGCTAGGCTTCTAGGCACTTTTGCATGATCTGCAGAACTGAAGTGTTTAAAACAACTTGAATATTATTGATGCGCTTTTACCAATAGTTCGTATCAATGCTTTGTTTAGCATAAGGACAACCAAATAGATTATTTTTTTCTAATAGTTCAGGTCACCACATGGTGGCACTGCTGGGTTTTTAGTTTTTACATTTTTTATTCACATATGTTTATGCAAAACATTTGAAGAAATGACTCTTCAAAGTGTTGATTAGATTTGCTTTTGTAAAGTATTGCGATTTTAAAACTATCATATCAATCAAATGTCATACAATTTTTATATGAATTAAACATGGAAAAAGACGTTGACCTTGCATGAAAAATATGTCTTGAGTATAGCATCTTGCATGCTAAACGAATTGGTTGAGGAGCCTCAGAATATTGAAGGATTTAATCTGCAGTAATTGGTCTGACCGTGGACTCCTGAATGTCGAGATGTCCCCATCAGTGCTTTAAAAATGTGTGTGTGTGTGTGTGTGTGTGTGTGTGTGTGTGTGTGTGTGTGTGTGTGAGAGAGCGGGTGTGTGTGTTCTTGTGAGGATCGACCATGAGAGCAGGAATAAGGCGGGGTACAGAGCTGAGGAAGATGACAGAGGAGACAACACCCATTATAGTGGAGTGTTTTGGGATTGTTCTGTGTAGCTTCACATGGCCTTTAACGGACAAACGGTATTTACTACGTGTCTATTGTGCTATTGTGTCTTGAAACTGTGTGTTTTGTGTATTGAAAGAGGGAGTGCGTGTGTGTGTGTGTGTGTGTGTGTGTGGGGGGGGGGGGGGGGCAAACCTGGAGAACTAGCTGTCACCCCACGCAATACTTACAACTACAAGTTGTTCCGGTTTCTGAATATCAAGCATTCATAGGGTGACAGTTTCTCTCTCTCTCTCTCTCTCTCTCTCTCTCTCTCTCTCTCTCTCTCTCTCTCTCTCTCTCCCTCTGCTGTATATGTCTATGGACAGGAGATAATACTGCAACTCAACGCACTTTCTACACAGTTCGCGCTCACAATACCACAGAAAGCAAGCATGTATGGTTGGGATGGACCGGGAAGGCGAAACACAAATCAGGCTGTGTTAAAATGTCTAGATGGAATGTCTAATGTAATCCTAATCCCATTAAATGTCAGAGAAACGAGCCCAAAACATCAACGATCCGGGTTGCCAAACAAAAAGAAGAAGAAACACACATGACGTGACATTGAACGACATTGACATTGAACGCCATTCATTCATTCATCCATTCATTCATTCATTGGACTTGAGCGGCTCATTAGTATTACTGTCAGTGTTGCGGGCTGGACCCGGCTGGACCCGTGGAACAGGATCTGGAGTATTCATCTACTCCACCTTCATAAATCCACCTGTTGCTCCGCTGGGACAACAGTTAGTGTTGTGGTTTGGATACCGGCAGCAGCATGGGAGGTAGGTTCCTTATCGGTTCTGATTTTGGTTATCGTTTAAAGTTATCTCTCTCTCTCTCTCTCTCTCTCTCTCTCTCTCTCTCTCTCGCTCTCTCTCTCTCTCTAATACAAGCCTTTCAACAGCAACGGTTAATGAAGAGGATTTAAAGTGATTCTTCTTTTCTTTATATGTTTGTTTATAACGAGGCCTAATGACAATTAACATTGTAAGCAGTAAGAATAGTAAGATTAACCATAGCTACATATCCGATATATTTGTAGGCTACTAAATGAGTAGCCTAGTTTACATTGGATTTGAAAACATTTTTTGATCTGTGAAGGGTTGAATCAAAACCTCATTCAACCAACCATTTTTCAAAAAACGTAACTTATATTATTAAACACAATATAGTAAATCCATCTATCTATCTATCTATCTATCTATCTATCTATCTATCTATCTATCTATCTAGCCTATCTTTCTAACTAACTAACTAACTAACTAATCTAACTAACTAAATCTAACTAACTAACTTACTAAATCTAACTAACTAACTAACTATATACCTATGCC
>OOFB01010678.1:0-12971 GCA_900323305.1 Trachyrincus murrayi | reverse complement strand
ACAGAGAGGAGGGGGGGGGGAGGGGGGGAGGGAGGGAGGGAGAACAAGAGAAAAAAAGTGATAAAGAGAAAATGTAACACACAAAGAGAACTTGTCAAGACAGTGACAAACGAGGAAGAGGGGAATAATGAAAGGCTTTGGCAGGCGGATGAATGCAGGGGCCTTGTGGGGAGAGAATCATCGTTCTAGAGTCTTCTTTGTGGCCCCCTGTGCCACTGATACACTCTCCCCTTCAGTACGACAGGAGACCTAAATGCCGTTTGCAGCTTTAGCCGGGGGGGGGCTAAACACACGCGTCTCCTTTCCAAAAGTAATTTTGAAAGAGGCGACGGGGGTGAGGGTCCCGGCGGAGGGGGACGTTAGCAATTGATGTAAAAATGACACGAATGCATCACAAGACTCTGGGAAACAAAACACTTGGGGGGGGGAAGGAGCCTATCCCCTATTTACACAAGACAGGCGGCTTTTGCGGCGACAACTCCATCTCTGAGAGCCAATCTGACGCCTCTTCTCCCGCCCTCTCACACGCCAGTGCACTCCATTTTGCTGCAGAGGGTTTGGGAAATAGGATGGCTTTGAATATTTGTTGTGTCTTCGAGTAGTGACAGAGACAGTGAAGTCAGCACCGGGAGCTAGGTGCAGTCATAATGGAAGTATCCGTCTCATTCCTAAATGGAAGTAAGCCGGGGTAAAGTAAGCCTGTAGAGCACATGGAAAAGTTATCTTTGTTATCACTGTTAGTAAAGTCTGGCGTGATACGTGATGTTTCATCATGGTTATGGAAGTGTTCATTTTAGTGCAAAGATAATGGTTGTCATCAGATGAAATACATGGATTAATGACTTCATTTTGCAGCACTCAAAAACTAAGCTATCAGCAGGCATTCTAGCTGATGTTTTAGTTTGTTCTCTCAATCCATTTTGTAATTTGTTTAAATGAAATGAATGAGAAAGCATAGAAATGTTTTTCTTCAAATCCATAAATCCACAGAAAACCCTGATCAACAGCTAAAAACTAACCAAGAGACTAAACCTGACCAACAGACTAAACCTGACCAATACACTAAACCTGACCAACAGACTAAAACCTGACCAACAGACTAAACCTGACCAACAGACTAAACCTGACCAACAGACTAAACCTGACCAACAGACTAAACCTGACCAACAGACTAAACCTGACCAACAGACTAAAACCTGACCAACAGACGCGTGAGCGTGCGGTACCTTGAGGTTCCCGGCGGCCGTCAGGACGGACTTGACGGCCCGCATGCCGTAGTCGTAGTGGTGCTGGGAGGACAGCTGTTCGGAGCACAGCCGGTACGTCGCCACGATCTTCACCGACAGAGGGCGTGCCGTCACGAAGCCGCACGAGTAGAGCACGATCTCGCCGATCATGGCGTAGTCGGGCACCATCATCGCCACGGTCCTGAACAGAGCCTGAGAGACGGGTTGAACGACAACCGGGAACAGCAGATACGGTTGGTGAGGATCAAACTACAGGCATGTTTACTGCACTATTTACTAGAATATTTACTACACTATTTACTATAACATTTACTATAACATTTACTACAATATTTGCTACAATATTTATTACAATATTTACTACAATATTTACTACAATATTTACTACTCAGACCGATGATTGGACTCGAAAGCCACTAACGTCAACGCAGAAATCTTACGTGATATTGTAGTTTTGCAGAAAATAACAAATGAAAAGGAAAAAAAGATCAGTTAATAAAAACGTGATTCTGCAGCAGTGGTCTCCGCCGACTCCGATACAGACGGAAAGATACGCACTGTGAATTTCCTTTTTATTTTTATGAACTATTTGAATATTCGTTATATTTGGAAAACCTAACGATTATCCAAGCTTGAAATTATGTATTGATGATGATGTATTGTTCCTCAACTTTGCAACATAATGCATATGCATAAGTATTCCAATATAGCGGCATTTGCGGCAATACAGTGACTCCAGAATTTCACCATTTTGTGATACATTAATATTTTGATATAATATTTAGATTCTTTGTGAGTTCACAAAGAATAGCCCCCCCCCCCCATGCCGCCCATGCATATGAGCATACGTAGGTGTTTGCATGTATGTGTGTACGTGTGTGTGTCCACATGCATGTGCGCGTCTACAATGTGTGCGTGTGTGCATGAGCGTGCGAGCGTCACCTTGAGGTTGTCGGGCAGCTCGGAGCGTCCAGCGTAGCCGGGGTTCATGGTGATGAAGACGGCACAGGAGGGGTCCAGCTTCAGCTCTGTGCCCTCGAACGTCAGCATGTCAGCCTTGGCCGCGATGCCTGGAAGACAACACAGCTTTACAGCCTGCTGGCCAAACCTCCCTCCAATTACCTCATGCCATGGGCAGGGATTTATTGTACAAGGCATGCATACCTGTGGAGTGTGTGTGGTTGGTGGCTGGTTTAAGCAGCCTCACCTGGCCCGAGTCAGGCTGATTAGACTCTGGGGCTGCTGGGTGAGGCTGCACACCTGTGGGTCATTGGCCAATCAAGGCCCACAGGTTAAACCAGCCACCAGCACACACACTCAGGAGGAGCGCCAGCATGTCAGCATGTTCCATAAATAAAACGTCCTACATTTTCCCCAAAAGTCCAAAAATCTATTCAATTCCTCACCTTTACTCATAAATACTAGAAGTAAAGGGGTGCTAATTGTACCCCAACACACACCCCCACCCCCACAGCCACAGCCACAGCCACACACACACACACACACACACACACACACACACACACACACACACACACACACACACACACACACACACACACACACACACACACACATACTACCTCTCTGTATGGTGAGGATCTGCTGGGCCACCACAGAGAGCACCTCCAGATCGATGCGGTTGAACTCGTCAAAGCAGGCCCAGGCTCCACAGGACAGCAGACCCTGAGTCAAACACACGCTCAGAGTTCACAGAGGACACCCCATTTCTCACCCTTTAACGGGCCCTATGCACCTAGCGATGCACCTAGCAAGCCACAGTTACACACACACACTGTGCGTTTAATTCAACGCCCACTGTGGAGGACATGTTCTTTCTATTTATTTCTTATTAATCGTCACAGTGAAGTGATGACTTGACCTTGGAGCTACCTTGGAGTGTATAATATCAAGGGTCTAGATACAACAGATATTTTCTGAAAAGCCCTTGAAAGCCCTTCGTAAATCAACTTGAGATAACCTAGGGTCAAGTAGCACACTGTTAAAGAAGCAATACAAATCATATCAATATCAAAAATGTCTTGCATACAATTACAATACAACGACTATGGGGTATTAAGAGGACTTGGTGTGTGTGTGTGTGTGTGTGTGTGTGTGTGTGTGCAGTAACATGGGAACAGGCACTCACTTTGAAGAACTTGCCGAGAGCAATGTAGTCCAGTCCGTCCGAGCAGTTGAACACCACACACTGCTTGGCCACAGCCTTGGCCAGGTCCTTGGTGGTCTCCGTCTTCCCCGTGCCAGCGGGGCCTTCGGGGGCCCCTCCCAGGTGGAGATGAAGGGCCCCAAACAATGTCCTGAACGGCAGGAGGATGAGGTGTGAGATGTATCACAAACACTGTTGCATCATTGACAATTACATTTCTAAATGGTTTTTTGAACACAATCTTCAAACATGCCTTTTTAATGTTGTGCTCTTCTAATAAAGTGCTGTGTGACCTTTTTAGTTTAAATCTATCTCTCAAATGTATCTCTGTGATTCTGGTTTTTTATTGTTATTTGAAACTCTTTTTTATTTGTATTACTTGTTATTCGCCGTGATGTTTGTGATTTTTTTGTGATGAAGCGCCATATAAATAAAGTTTGATTGATTGATTGATTCTACAAGACGGTGAACACAAGCGATTCCTTTACTGTCCCTTACATCCCAAACAGAGCATACATTTATATATATTTAATACAACTTCTTTTTTAGAAATGCCCTGCAGGAGTAATCTATAAACACTGGGTCGACTGACGACGGGAGCATCAGGCGTACCGGTAGCAGCGGTCGGTGAGGGGGGTGATCACCAGACGGGGAGTGTTCCCCAGGTACTCGTAACCGTAAGCCAAGCCCGCGTTGATCATCTTCGTCTGCAGCTGATTCTCCTGTAAGGCCGAGACAAGTCGGACATCAGTATGAACATGATGGAGTAAATGAGCATTTTTTTTGCAACATCAGACACAAGCATCTGCTAGTTCTGGTGTCAGAGAACGTAGTAAGTAGCGGTGCTTCCAGCACCCACGTACCACCCAGTAGTAGCGCAGTTGGCTGAGCCACTCAAAGTCATTCTCGTCACTGACGCCCTTCTGGACGAGCGTGGCGAGCACGTCCCTGGCGTGGACGTCCAGCACCACCAGGGCACCCAGTGTCACCCGGTTCTGCTTGGACAGCTTCCCACGCACCAGCGTCACGATGTCATCGATCTGCCGGTTGTTCTGCTGCAGGTACTCGTCTAGGGCCTGGGGAGGGAGAGATGTTATGTTAGGGGCGATGCAGACGATGGCTCACCTGGAAGTGGGGATCGTAGCAGTTGTTCATGACAGTTGTTCCTCCAGTAGCAAGAGTCTTCTGGGGAGAGTTGAAGTGTCTTTGCTGGGTTCTCACGTGCTCTGACCCCAGCTTGGTGTAAGTATTGAATGTGCTTTAGAAGGATATATCAACTGAAATACATTGTGTGATATGCCAGTGTCTTCAGTTATGTTATAGTGAACCATAGTATATATAGTTTTACTATACAATTTATTGTCTAAAGAGGCACAAACGTATAGAAGCTATATAATCCACATCACTATGTGGAAAATACTAAATACTATACTTTCAGCCGGACCAACCTTCGGTCCTGAGACGATGGCTTGGTGGATGTCCTTGGTCCAGTAGACCTGAGACACGCACAGTACGGTCTGACCGGGCCAAGCTCTCACCCACTTGATCCTCAGGTCCTTGGGGTACGCTTCCATGGCCTCTCCAATCACCTGAGACGGAGCACGGGAGAGGAAGTGTGCAAACAATGAGCCACGAGGACGACCACCCAGGGAAACTCTTTTGTATGATGGTGTGTTTACATTGGTCATATGTAGTGTATGGTGTATGGTTTAAAGAATATTTCCATGAATTGCATTCCCTGTATTTAGGCATTTCTAGACCAATCCTACCTCTAGGCATCCTTGAGCAAGATGCCTTAACCCCTACCTGTTCATCAATGACCCGACACGTAGGTCACTTTGGTTAGAAGCATCTGCTGATGTATAAATAGTGCAAACAATATATGGCAGCTCAACGTTAATTCTGGCTCATAATGTCCTTTAGCTAGTGTGACACCGACAAGAAGATAAGAAGAAGTGTACCTTGTGTAGCGAAGCGGTCATGCCGTTCTCCAGCTCCAGCAGCCACTTTTCCACCTGGCCCCTGGCTTTGGAGGTGGAGATGGTGTCCAGCAGCTCCACCACCTCCCCCTCGCTGCTCCTCATGTGGGTGATGTCCAACACGTCGGTGAACACCACGCTTGCGATGCCCTCAAAGCACTTCTTCAGGTGGGGCTGCACCCTGGGGACCAGCAGAGACAAAGCAGAAACCATGGCTGTCGCGATCATGGGTACACCACATATAGTTAAATATATCTCCAACAGGTAGGCTCTGGTATCAAACAGAGGGACCTTGTATTGTCCTATCACCATGCACGTGAGGTTATTCCTGTTTCATTGGTTGAAGTCGTGCTATGTGACTTCACCTGGCAGTAAGGTGTCAAGGTGCACATTTGGTGTAATTCAATGTTTTCACAGGGGGAACAATTTGCCAAATCAATTGAAAGGCTGGATTCTGCAGACCTGTTAGGCTCTGTTAACAGCAGAAAAAACATTTCACTGTAAGAAAAACATACAATTATGCCTCCTTTTCCATCAAACAACAAACTCAAAGTACCTCACAAGGAACACAATTAGAAAGTTTCAAGACTGCATCTCTGGTTTCAACATCTGTATACATGTACAGAACCAGGCACGGATGACTTAACAAACACACAAACGAGACATGAGACTAAAACCTGTTACTTGTTGCCCACATATTTTTTCCCAGGTATATTTCATACGGCGTAGCCGAGGACAGTAATTTGCTTGCAGCCCCAGCTGTTGTATTGCAGTGAGTGTGTGGGCTATCCAGATGAGCTGTAACATGCATGAGCTGTAACATATTTATATTTACATAAACGATCCTTATGTTCTCCTTTCCACGCGTTTACAAAGCAGAAGATACAAACTGAACCAGAGGGAAATACAGAGTGGGTAATCATGTCACACAAGTTTAATATACCATGTTTCAATACCATGTATCTATCTATTTATGACAAAAAACGTTTTTAACCTTTTTTTAACCAACCAACCAACCAAAGAGTACGAACATGACGAAGCTCCTAATCACAAGGGATTAAAGATTAAACAAGTGCCGAAGTCAAAAACCGAGCAGAGTGAAGTGAAAAACACCGCTCGAGACAATTAAAAACCATTTCACACTTGAGCTCTACGTATTAGCCTGTTACTCAAACAGAGGAGTGCCGGCCATTGAACAATAGACAATAGAGTAGTACTCCCATGTTTAATATGGAGGATTATCATCGCCTTTGAGCTGCTCCATGCAAACGCCTTCCAGTACAGATGTGTACAGACCTCCCTGCCGGGCCCAGAGCCCCACTACGGCCTCCCTCCCCAGCAGAGCAGCGGATTGGACGCGCTGCCTCACCACACTAAACTGGACCGGCGTGTTGTCAGCCACGAGACAGCCGTCCACTTCATCCCCTAAAATCCCAACTTAACAGCGGAGCCCACCGCCGCGTGCCTCTAATGCAAATCCCCAGGAGAGGGAGAGAGAGACTGATAGAAAGAGACAGAGAGAGAGAGAGAGAGAGAGAGAGAGACAGAGCGAGGGAAAGGGAGAGGGAACAAATGCACACCACCTTTGTCTGAAACCATCCATTATTAACCAAATACCTTCCGTTAACGGTTGCTTATCGGAGGCTTCTGGGGGAAGGCACGGTGCAGTTAAAGTAGGCCAGGGAGCGATGTACATGCAACAGAAGTGCTATAATTAAATTCTCACAGCCAGTACGGGATTTTCATCCTTGAAATTAGTTTCCCAAGGCCCCAGCTCTCATAAATCCCCCCCCCCCCTCTCTTTCAGTTGCTTTCTTTTTGCCCATCTATTCCTCTTTTGGGATGGTCTTTCTATTGTGTTCCAGAAAATGCAATCACTGTAGCTTTAACCTGACGCTTTTCATTGGCTATGCAATCTCGACTTGTGGCACAGATGCTTGCTGAACTGCAAACATTCCTTTGTACAAATGTTTTTTCATTTTCCTTTTTCTCATTCCATTTGTCTGAATGCCGTCTTCTGCGTGTAGTTATTTACAACAGTCGCATGATTTTTGCTGGCGATGATTTTTTTGTGAAGCAAACCCCCAGCATGTGCTCTATATGAGAATTACAAGATAGAGTTCCTAAAAGAAGAATTGTGTGGATCCGTTGCGGGAGACAAAAAGCTACAGTGGAACACATTGTCCCCAAGTGACTTATAATGGGGGGGGCGGTTCTTAAGAGCAATCAATTTTGCAAGCTTCGTAATCAGTCTAGTGATTGGCTGCCTCCAAGTCATCAACGGGTGCCTGATCAATCTCACTGCCGAGAAGTTTCAGTGGGGAGAAAGTTGTCCTCCACTGTTGCAGTTTAATTCCCCATTGAAACCCTTAAAGTGTAAGTGATCCCCCTGTTTCAGCTGGAATTCGAACACTAGAGATTTTAAAACATGCGTTTTGGGCTAAGGGTTCTGGGAAGGAGGGGGGCGGGGCGTTATCTCCATGGTTACAACCAACGGCAACTTTGTGATACTTTTTTAAGCTCGTACCGTCGTTGTGTATGAGCGTTATAACGTGCAATGTTGTATATTAAATGTGCCACACACCGTGGCGTTGTTCTATATTGAGTCCGAGACGCTTAACCCTCTCTCAGACGTGGACATCAAAATCCAAAAAGGAGTGGAGCGTTCACAAACTGGTTGGCGGAGACAAACATAGGATTTTACAAAAATTTTGTTGATGCCATTTTACAAAATGGATTACTATGTTGACGATCATATGAGACATATTACCACGTTTAAGCAAATTGCTACCAACTGTACCAAGTGATGCATCATGGTAATTGTTGTTAAAATGATGCAGCATGCTACATGTGGCTGAAGTAATGCATTGTGGTACATGGAGTTGAAGTGATGTATCATGGAATTTGTAGTCGAAGCAGTTTACCTGGTGGGGTCTTTGGTCTCAGACAGGATCTCCAGCAGCTCGTCGTTGGAGAGGAAGAAGAAGCGGGGGAAGAAGAGGCGTTTCTTCTCCAGGTAGTCGTTCAGACCCTTGAGGATCAGATCCAGGAAGTCGTTCGCCTTCTTCAGCTTCTCCAACATCTGGTCTATGGCCACCACTGCGAGCACATGCTTGTCCTGACACATGCATACATGAGTGAGACACACACACACACACACACATGCACACACACACACACACATACACGCACGCACGCACAAACACACACACACACACACACACACACAGTAGAAGGAACGGTAATTAAAATGTGCAAAAAGTAAATAATTCTGGTTAAGTCCCAAAACCCATACAAAATTAAATTCAACTCCAACAGAACTTACATTGCAAGATTTTGCAGGTACCATTGTTTAGGTTTCACAATGAGTCTACTAACTCCAGACAACATGGCTGCACAAGAGGCCTTTTCACAGGCCTAAGTTTGACAAGCCTAACTAGAAGTCCAAGGTCTCAGAAGTGGACACATTTCTATCAGTATATACGGATCTAAGGATCGGGTACCTTTTGGCTTGAATTGTGAGACACAACACGGTACATATTTGTCGTGACCGCTTCTTAGGACGCGATCAATCGATACATTTCAGACGATGCGTCGCCTTGACCCGTGACATATCTTTGTATCCAGTAAAGGCTACAGCACAATACGGAGAAGCTGGGCTGTGAAGAGACACTGTTTATCTGCCCCTGCTGGGCTACAAAGTTAGCAGTGGCCCCTGGCAGCGGTCCTGCTAGAAAGGCCTAATAATTGTTTTTTCCCCCCCGTCTTCATTGGTATTGATTTCTTATTACCCGCTGTGACTGAAGTAGAGGCATGGGCTGTAAATGAAATGATGAGTCAGGCTGGAATAGCTTTTCTTCTCCCGTGCCCCGACTTAAAAAGCAAGTAATAAAGGACTGGTAATAGGCAGCATCTCTTTGCTAAGCCTTCTGCAAATCACCCTTTGTAACCATGAAAATGAGTCATTTGAACAATAGCAAAAAACGTTTTGGGAGATGAATTCCCTTTTTGATTGGCTTTTATGAGTTTCCTCCCTATTGTCTGGCTGTGTGTGTGTGTGTGTGGCCGCACATCGGGGCTACTGTAACAGATTACCGGATAAAAAAGAGCAAATCAAATCATCAAGCTCATTAGCCGAGCCAAAAGAGAAGATTCACAGTAATAACACGTCGGATGAATGGGAATGGGCCTCTTTTGTCGCATCATCGGGGTGAATACGCACAATCACATTACCTGTTCGTGGCGGCTGGGGGGATTTGCGATGATTGTAGATTTTCATATATTTCATCAGTGCTCTTGGTTTTCGGCCCATTCTTCAGGGTACAATGAAATAAGAGGGCTATTTTTACGTTGGGTCTGCCTGACGGGAAGTGAGCACTGTGAGCAGGTAACAATGTGCTAATGCATGCGTTATGCCTGATAATGACGTATTTATGAATCAAACAGATGAATGACTGCATTGGAGGAAATTAATTGTCCACAGCTGAGATATGCGGCATAGAAAGTGCGTAATGGTAAACGGTAAAATAATGATAGAAACACAACACAAAAGGCACACAAAATATTCCTGCTTTCCCAAGTCCACCTGAGGCCATAATATACATCTGACCCTAGAGACAGGATACATGTTCAATGTATACAATGTATACAATGAACATTCCCATACACATACACACACACACACGCACACACGCACACAGCAAACCTAAAACTCTGTTACCCTGAATGAGTCACCTGCTCTGTCTTTGTGTTGCACTCGGTTGACTGCTTTCACAGGTCCATTCAAAATCCATCTTTCCATTAGTACACAACAACAACGCCCTTGTGCTGAGAATGCCATCCCATGCCCCACCGTGGCCATTCATTGGAAAGGTGTGCCGTGGCGTAATTAGAGGCAGTGGATGCAACAAACCATGGTCTTTTACATCACGTTTTGTTGAAACTTAATGTCTTGACTGCTGTTTTACCTTCCAGCCGTTGTTCTGCAGAGAAAATAATGGATAATTGACACATTTAAGTAGAGTAGAGAGAAGAAATTAACTAGAAGACAAAGGATTCGCAGAGGTGAAGGCAAACGGCAAACAGTGGATCCCGAGCACCCCCTTGTAGTCACTGTGATTACTACAGTCCTTTGCATGCAGTTGGTTGAGAGAGAGAGAGAGAGAGAGAGAGAGAGAGCTGGAGAGAGAGAGAGAGAGAGAGCGAGAGAGAGCTGGAGAGAGAGAGCGAGAGAGAGAACTGGAAAGAGAGAGAGAGAGAAAGAGAGAGAGACAGAGAGAGAGAGAGAGACAGAGAGAGAGAGAGAGAGAGAGATGCATTGATGATTTCAATTTCATGCACCGATGATGATCCATTTGATAGACAAGCTGAGGACATGTGTCGTGTGTGTCTGGGGTGAACGCAGATCCACAGGCTCTCCAAATGGGCTTTCTCTGGTTGCATCTCTCTGTGTTCAGGGAATGACCTACAAACAGTGTACATCGTCCCGGTGCCTGGACTGGAAATAACCACCTATCGTTTGATCGTTAGCGCTTCATGATGAACTGCCGCAAGAGGCCAAGAGTGCAGAAATGTGTGTTAATTCAAGGTCAACTATATATGATTTATACTGTTCTATTAACGCCTTAAAGACCAGTATATGCCAGTAGAAATCAGTAAGGCCTCGACCACAAATGAATCAGGAACTCAATCAGAAACAAACGTCATGACAACAAACGATTGTTCCCTGTTTACCCTCGTGGCCAGTCTAACGTTACGCCAAAACACAAAACAATGTTTCGTGGATTCAATTCAACGGTTGGTCTGCGCTCACAGGGAAGGTAAACCATGAAATTAGCTGCGAATCAAACGTTGTGCCTTCGTCTTGTAAGCAGCTAATGGCGAAACCCACTGCGGAATATAACACAGCGCTCCTTTAATTATTGCTATAATCAGAGTTGTGCCACAAGATCTGGAGAATTGTTTTTGCTATTAAGTATGAAAAGAAATCATTTCAAGGTTTGCAATTATTGCACACTGTGTGAATTTCACATCCCACTCATGCACGCACGCACGCGCGCACAGACACACACATGCACGCGCGCACACACGCACATGCACACACACACACACACACACACACACACACACACACACACACACACACACACACAGCAAGATACAACACAAGACAGCCAGTATTGTTACATTCAGTCTGCCAGCGGGATGTAATTCATGAGCACTGTGAATGGTTAACAGTGTACTAATGCATGCATTAAAGGGTTCTCCCAGGATTTATTTTACATGCTGGCGTTTGTGTGTTTTGTGTTTTCTTTGCATGCTCTTGTATAGTGCGACTGCTGCCGTGCAATTTCATTGAAACTTTGCACAATGTCCAAAACACCATTTCTGTTTCATGACAATTTGAAGCACTCCCATACATTCGAAGCCGTGTGTCTTAATTGGAACTTACATCGAAGCTGTGCCATAACCCGAGTCGGACTCGGTCCAATTAGTGAATCCGAAAGCCACTGACCCACACAGCACTTACGTGATATTGTAGTTTTGTAGATATGTGTTTTAGCCAATTGTACTGTTTTAGAAATTAAATTGGAAAAAACTAGTAGTCGAATAAGCGTAATAAATGTCTGCTGGAAAGAGGCATGGTGGCGCTGTCACATTGTTTGTGGAGAGCCCTGCATTGTGTGTAATAACGTGGCTTCTATCACTCAAACAGATGCTTTTAGCCCCATACTGGAGAGGACAGTCCACAAGTGTGTGACCAAGCAGACAAACTGTGTTCCCTTTGCTTTTCCAAGTCACCAGGTCAACATGCACTCCAACATACACACCAACAGACCCGGCAACATACATACCTAACAGATACACCAGGGACCGCTTCAGCAATTTCCGCTTACCATAAGAGATCATGGATAACAATGATGTAAACACAGAAACACACATGCAGAGTGAAACAAACACACACACACACACACACACACACACACACACATCACAGCAGACGGCACAAGCGCACAGACTCTCACCCTCCTGTCCCCTGGTGACCTCGTTTTTTTGTGGCTGGGCACAGCCTCGTTCCTTCCAGACAAAATCCATAATTTCTATTTGATGGTGCGGCCGGGCCGGGCCTTCTGGAGGACACTGGCTGATGTTGCTGTATCTCATTTCAGGTCCACTGAGGACGCCAATTACCCTTTGGAAACTGGCGTTGAGCTGCCGGTGAAATGCACTTGTTCTATGATGTTCCATCTCTCGCTCTCTCTGTTTTCCTGAGCATTCTAGCTTTCTTTCTATCTCTCTGTTAGCACTCTGTCTTTCTCTCTCCCTCTTCTGTCTCTTTTTCCCTCTCTTTATGTTGCCATATCTTGTACTTTGTATCTGATCTTTCTCTTGCTCCCTGTTCTTTTTCATTCTCCTCTCTCTCTCACACACACACACACACACACACACACACACACACACACACACACACACACACACACACACACACACACACACACACACACACACTACACACCTTAAGTTCACACACACACACACACACACAGCATTTCCTCTCCATTGTAATGAGTGAGGCAG
>OOFB01010675.1:7872-26591 GCA_900323305.1 Trachyrincus murrayi | reverse complement strand
CAGTGAACATAGTGAAAACACAGTGAACACAGTGAAACCACAGTGAACATAGTGAAAACACAGTGAAACCATAGTGAACACAGTGAAACCACAGTGAACATAGTGAAAACACAGTGAACATAGTGAAAACACAGTGAACACAGTGAAACCCCGTGAGGGTGAGCAGGGGGTGGGGGGTAGCGCTCTGTGAAAATGGCGGAAGTGCGGAGTCGTTCCGCGCACTTGGCGACACCGTGAAGCGTTCCTTGGGACACCCAGTGGTGGTGGTTGTTTTCCTCCAGGTACTTTAAAAAAAAAAACCATTTCAATCTTTCCAATTATCTGGCCATTGTTTTTTTGTACAACCGCAAAGCATGTAGAAAACATACAATGCCTTGTTTCAATGTTTAAAGTCAACAGCTCTTAATTCGACTTTTTCTTAAATTGTATTGCAAGATTATGCTTCGAGCTGTCTTGTTGGATTAATCCAGTTGAACGCACACTGTATATTACAAAGACTCGTCTTCAGTAGGCCTGTCCTACACGGCCGAGTCTACCCCTGACGGTCTCTACAGCTCGGGGTCTGTAATCCCCGGATGAAACCATCATGGCTGCCGTCCGTTGAGCTGTCAAGCTCCCTACAAAAGAAAGGTAAAACACACACCAGAGAAGTACGCAAACGTCGGTTATTTTGTCTGTAATCCGCACCGCTTGGGGGACGGTCTCCGCAGCGCTAACTTTACCGCAAAGCTAAGCGAAACCACGGTTTACTTTCGGTCGTTACGCCGCTTTTCTGCACAAGTTTCTCCTGTGTTTTATAAGCTCTTCTCGTGCGTCATGTTAATTCAAATCACTCACAAACGCCGTGCGGAGTACCGTTCACCAGCACGAGAGGACCGGCGGGGCCCTCGCGACGGTGAACGGTACGGTTTTACGGTAGTTGGACGCGACCCGGAGCGGGAACCCGAGTCCTCGCCGTTTTAATACTCTCTCTCTCGGGGCGGTTGGTTCATGTAAAGACGCGACCGTCACTTTACTGCGGGTCAACACAAATTACACAATGGCGGCCCCGGGGGGGATGCCCGGATTCACCGTCTCATCATCATCATCATCATCATCATCATACCAAGCTTAATTAAACGTGTGTTTTGGTTATCTCCTGATTTTGTTCCGACTTTGTTTCTCGACTTTGACTGTAGGCTTGTTTTAAGTAGCAGGACGATGTGAACAGGTGGTTTAAGTTGAACGTAATTCGCGTATCTTCGTGGGTTTTAATCGATAATAATCGAGGTGTACGTTTCAGCAGAACGGGTCTACATAACGGTGTCTCTTCAGGCGGTGTAAAGTTGTAGCAACACAACACGCGTAGGTTTAAAGGGGGGTGGGGGGTGGTGTTTACGTTTCTGTGTTGGATCTTATTTCGCAAACTGTGTGTGTGTGTGTGTGTGTGTGTGTGTGTGTGTGTGTGTGTGTGTGTGTGGATTAGGATGGTCATTCACATGTACAGTACACAACCAGCACGTAGAGTCCTACTGCGAGTAATGCGATGCGTTTATTAACTCAAAATGATGTCAAGATTCTAAAGACTGGGGCCAAGAGATAACCCGGGACTGACCCGGGTCGCAGTGTTTATGACTTCTTTCTGTCTTTACAACTGCTTTTCATTTGGCAATCCTTGATCAACTAAACTAATTTGACCCACTCTAACCTAAACAAACTAACCTAATCTAAACTAACCTAATCTAAACTAACTAACCTAATCTAACCTAAACTAAGTAACCTAATCTAACTAACCTGATCTAAACTAACTAACTAATCTAAACTAACTAACCTAATCTAACTAACCTGATCTAAACTAACTAACTAATCTAAACTAACTAACCTAGCCTAACTAACCTAACCTAATCTAACTAACCTAACCTGATCTAACCTTAACTAACCTAACTAAACTAATCTAACCTGATCTAACCTTAACAAACTTAACCTAACCTAACTAAGCTGACTAACCTAATCACTGCATGACAACTCGAACAAGACTCAATGAAGTTCAAAACCAGCCCATAGGTTTACAGTTTGTATCCCAGAACCCCTAACAGAAAACAGTATAGATTCATAAAATTAGGTCTTATTATATGTTATTATATGATATATTATTTATCTGGTGAACGTGACTCGACTGAATTTGTTATATGTTCAAGTAACCCACACTCATTCTATGTAGGCCTGTTGGTTCAAATTGGAATTTGACTAAATATATATATATATATATCACTCCTGTTCATGTGGGGAATACACTTTTAATTACTTTCCAAACAGTTCCAATGTGTTCTGAATAGTCGCTTATTCTGAACGAGTGCCGGTAACAGCACAACAAGATTGTAGTTTGTGTACAAACACACAGATAGAAAACGGGCCAGGGGCCGCGCATCGTATTGACGATTATATACAAGGTTATATTAGGCCTATTTAAAAATATAAAACATATAATATTGTCCACCGGCCAGTTCGGCCTGGAATGGAGCGGCCGTTTGGGAATCTCCCGATGGCCAGTCCGTCCCTGGACATGGACCATATCTGTCAAAAGCAATTTATTCTCAAAACAATTGTCATGCATTGAAATCTAAGCTGTTTGGTTTAACGCATAGCTTTGTGCAATATATTGGAATATCTATTATGAATATATATTAATATATATTTTTTTTTACTTTGCTAACCTTTCACAGACACCTGATTAGAAATGGATTCGGCAGACGTGTGTCCGGCTGTTTCTTCAGGAGACGATAATCAGCTTGTCAAGAAGAAAAGAGATTGGCACAAACGACTTCGCCTCAGGAAGACTGCCATTCAGCCACCAACAATGCAAGGTCGAAATAAGCCTGGACCAAAGAAGATAGCAAAGCAGCGGGGGCCAAACACAGACTGTCCTTCATCAAATATGCCCCCCCATAAGGGGCAACAGAGACAACATAAGGCACACAACAGTCCAAGTATGCTCAGGTTCAAATGCTCACAATGCAATGACAACTTGGAGTTTGTGCCCAAAGAACTAGTGAGACACTTTCAGGAGACCCACAAAGGAAATCTGCCAGATTTCTCTTGTCATATTTGTTCTTTTAGTGCACATGAATTCTCCTACCTTCAGGTTCATCTATTAAGCCACAAGGACACTTTTTCTAGCTGCAACATTTGTAAAGACAATGTCCAGCGAACGCTGTTGGAGTACTGCTCACATCTGACCTCATGTCACAGCCAAAATGGCAAATTTTCATGTGAACTGTGCAATAAATTCTCCACCGGTGAAGTACATGTGTTTTTACAGCATATGTATCTTCATGACTTGCCTACGGAAGAAAGTGGTGGAGTGGATCTTTCAGTTCACACAATAGACTTTATGAAACCAGTCAGATCTAAAGCACCTGGTCACGCCTTTCAGTGTCAGTACTGTGGCTACAAAGGCCCCAGTAAACGCCTGATCACTAAGCACATGAACACTGTCCACGGTGGCCAGACCGTTAACCAGAACATGAAGGAGCTCCACCATATTACAAACAATCCACACGAGTCGGCTCCTAAGATGAGGAACAGAGTGACCCGAAATACATCCAGGGACATGCGTTGGTTGTCACAAGACTGCCTCTCTCTGCCCGGTAGAGAGTTCCTGGATAAATACTGCAGCCTATCGAATCCAGAGAGAACCCTAGAGGAGACTCAACAGTTTTTGGTGAGGTCTGCAGTTGGGGAAACTGACGACCAGAAGTGGACCAAGGCTCTCCAGAGTGTGCTGTCAAATTTCCCTCAGGACATAAACATGCATCCAAAGTTGGAGAACGCCATGCTGTCCAACAGCAGCAAAGACCTCACTGTCCTCATGGTCAAAAACAAGCTAAAAGTTCCTCAGAATGCTGGCTCCTATGTTAAAAAGACGACACCACAAGAAAAGCTAGAAACTTCTCCTTCGGGGAGTACTACCCTCGACACTCATTGTGTATTCGACCCAAACAAAGGTCAACCTCAATTAGGCAATGACCAAATCCACTGCCCAGGAACTCAAAATAATATTAATGAGGATTCTTCCTTCGCGGCCCAGCCAGAGTCTGCCGAGGTCGGTCCAATTCAGGAAAACCGAGAGAATCAGGAATTAAGGCTGCACCAGAATGTCGAGGAACACAGTAGAAATAGTAAGGAGCTAAAACGTGATAATTCCTGTGAGGATGGACTCGGTGCCTCCAAAGAGCCAAAGATGGCGAACAAGCGAGATAACCGAATGCCTGCACAACGTAAATATAGGAGCAGAAGAGGACGCCGGAAAGCAAAGACCAGACCCAAGGCCCTGGAGAAACAGCTGCAGGGCCTTGGTCTGAAGCTAGTTCTGAAGAAGGACCCAGTCAAAAATAAGCAGTGGATGTCCCAGAGCCCCCTATTGCCACCGGATGGTTGCTTGGTAGGCGACCATCATGTGCCGCCATTCTTCCTGCCAGCTATGGAGAAGCAAGGGCAGACTCTCGTCAACGCGGCATCAGCAGAAAACTCTAAAGTAAGTCTAAAGGAATGTGGCAAAGCTCCAAAGACTGACCTGCACAGCACCTTAGACACCACCGTGCTGCAGTCCCAGCCACAACCTGTTGAAGAACTCTTCTCAGAGACGTATCGGCAGTGCTGCGGAAATGGCAACGTTCACGCAAATGACATTTTGGTTGCCTCAGATGGCAACGAGGATCCAAAGAGTCAGTCTTCATCAACCAACGGATGTGCTGAAAACCTACAGATTTCTACTGCCGCTTGTGGAGTCTCAGGAAGAAACACTATCGAGGATGTGAACCCGCTTTGGAATAATGGAGCCATATCCTCACATGCTGCCAAACCCTTAATCCCACCACTGGGTAAGATTATACATGTGTACCTGACCTGTGATCATATATTGTTTGTAAATTAAATAGTAATTAAATCTGAATCCATTAAAAGTGAATGCATTTCAAATTTTTAAATTTGAAATATTCTTGTCTTCAACTAAACTAAATGTACATTTCCCTCAAATATATATATATTTTTCTTCCTCATATTCCTCCCCCTCTGAAGGCGCAGGCCTCCCAGTTCACTCCTTCCAGTTGGCGAGCAGCCATCCCTCTGCGCTGGAGGACAACGAATCCCCGCCTCGCCAAACCACGTCCAAAGACTCCTCCACCGCCAGCGAGTGCTCCTGGCGGGTGGCCCCGAGGGCCGTGGAAAGGACCCTGAAGCTAACGCCCTTGAGTTCGGGTCAGGCGGTGAAGCGGCCCCATGGCGAGCAGCCCGTGGTGGTGCTAAATCACCCGGACGCCGCCGCCCCCGAGGTGACCAGGCTCATGGAGGCGGTGCACAAACACAGGGGAGACGTGCAGAGGGTGGTGCTGTCTCGCCGAACACTGGAAGCCATCTCCGCTTTGGATGGCCCGGCGGTTCAGGGCGCCAGCGCCCCGGCCCCACCCTCTGGACACCCACCCTCCGCGTCCCCGCCCTCCTTTGCGTGTCGGCTGAGTTCGGTGCGAGAGAGGTTCGTCTTGAAGCTGAAGCTGAGACGGACGAGCAGGAGGAAGTACCGGGTGATCCGCGTGGCGGGCGATAGGATGGACCCCGTGGTTAAATTCCGCTGCTGGTTCTGTGGACGAGTCTTCATTAGTCAGGACTTATGGATTGCCCACCGGCAGCGGCATTTTATGGAGTGGAAGAGGCCAAACTGTGAAAAACCTGAAATGTCGCCCACACTGGAAAAGTAAACAGAAACATACAATTCAATGTGATATTGCAAGAGGAAAAAAAAGTGACGGTGACTTTTTTTTATTTTTCTGTTTTTTTTATGTCTTAAGTGCAAACTAGTTATGAGAAGAAATACATTGTCAAGCTTCCTCGAGAATTTGTATACTCAGGGTCATTTAAACGTTAGTTTTCCCCCCCCCCCCCCCCCCCCCCCTTTTTTTGGAAAAAAAAAATTTTTTTTTTTTTTTTTAAAAAAAAAGAGAGAGGGGGGGGGGTGTGTGTGTTGTTTTTTTTTATTTTTTTTTTTTTTTTTTTTTAAAGGTCTGTCCTTTTATAAAAGTGGACGTTGGATTTATAGAAATTATTAAGTATGTTTGATTATACAATTGTTCTATTCACATGTAAATAGTCCAAAGAATACAATGTGTAAAAGTTCACCTGTGGTATGGAACGTCAATGAATAACTAGAAAATATTTGGCTTTGATATCTGGATTTTAAACACAAATAGTAAATATTTTTTACTTGAAATGAAAAAATCTATTTTTAAATTGCACTATAGGGAGATTTTCCCATTACCTCACCTTTTATAAGGCCTATGACAATCTCAGCCTGTGTCCATCTGCTGTTTAATAATCCTTTTATATGCAGGACAAGAGGATTCAGCCAAGGACCATTGGACAAATTTAACCCAAATCACATAGCCCAACTTAAGTGGATGCTCAAATAATCAATTTGGCACACACAGTGATGTGTGTTTGTGTATATACATAACCTTTTTTGTAGTTTAGAGTAACAAAAAAAGGATATAATTGTACATACATTCTGACTAGAGGTACTGTACAAAATATTTCCCTGAGAATTTTGGTTCACCAAGTGCCTAGTATTTTTATTTAATTTGCTATGCGTTCAATCTGCATACAAATATGACAGCATTACATGTTAAACCCCATAATAAATGGACATAGTTTGTGAATTCATTGTGGTTCTCTGTCATCGTTGAAGACACACGACTCATAAAACAGGAGCAGTATCTTTTAATAACACAAATCATTTCGAATGCACCTAAAACATTTCTCTGTAGCAGCTTCTCAATCCCAAACCAACACCACTGTCACACACTGCACTTATTTATGTGCATTATGCATGCCTCACACATGATTTACTGTAGGTTTTAATGTCCGCAGTAAACAACAGGGAACACAGCGCTGTAAATCACAGCAGACCTCCAGGGGATTTGAAGCCGTATTTCACTGTTTGATTTGAGTAGCGAGTTCTCCCAGACGAGTCCTGGCTAACTTGTAGCCTTGAGCAGCTATTTGAAACTACACATTCGCTGCTGTGGAAATCAAACAGAGGTATAGCCTGGGTGATTATCCCTCCAATTCTTGCCAAATGTTCCTGCATGGCTGGCTTGAGGAGTTTTTGCCCACAATACAGCTTTGCAAACAGCGGTCTGATACAGCAGAGTCAATGAAGACGGGGATGCCACTGTTGACCGTTGAGTGACCACCTAAGGCCTCACTGCATGCTGCAGTTTGGTGGTGTCCCTGGTGTTACTCTGGCTGTCAATCAGCACCAGAGGATTCTTCAGGTGGTTCTCGATGATTCTGGAGACGCTGGTGAAATGCTAAGAGGAGAGAGGAGAGATCCAAGATTTTAGTTGCTACATGAGCAGTACTTTGCAGTAATGAGATTGTTTTGTGTCTGTCTGAAAGTTGCCGGCACTTAACAGGTTGAAAACAATTAACAATGGCTTTTCAGGTTGAATGTCTGTTTAATTAATTCAGACCAAATATACATGTTTTGCTAATAGGTGAAAGGGGAAATGTTAAAGAAAATTGATCTGGCTAGTGATTCAAGATGACATTCTTTCAAGAATGACGTTCTTATGTTTCTATTTCTTACATAAAAAAATATCAATGGTTACTGAAGAGTAACATAGAAAAAAAATGACAAAGCTAAAAACGTTTAAACGATGAGCAAATCGTAACAGGGTTAGGGTTAGGTAATGCCACAACATGAACCAATCATTGCACCGCACAAAACCTCCTTGCAGACCTTTCTTTCCACAGAGGTGTCCTTTCATGTACCAGGGCAACCCGGACCAGACCAGACCGATCCGTCCCTTTAAATGTGAACTACTTCCAATTATCGACAAACACGCCATCTCATGCGCTGTACCTCCTCTCCTTTCTTCTCCCGGCCGAGTGCGTACTGCTGCGTAGCTTGGATGAATCGCACGGGGATGTTGTACACCTTGCCGTGGTAGAAGACCGCCAACGTATAGGGCTGCTGCACGTCCAGCCCAGAGCTCTTCCTCACTAAAAAGGAGCCGTCCTGAAAACACACGCCTCGAATAATCACTTAACTGGCTTTTCTTTGTTCATGGCTTGTTATCGTTAATGGCGGGACGCTGTGGTTGAACTGAACCGTATGACCGCAGTTAAACACTGGTCTCTGTAATATGGTTCTTCTGACCCGATTGGATTGAATCAAGACCTCTTCAGCAGTCTTGCGGCCGCACGTGTTGGCGTACCAGGGTTGTCTATGAATGTCCGACTCCTGTGAATAAATAAAATATTAATAAAATACGTAAATAAAAAAGGATTTCACAACATCACTCCTGGCCTCATGAACTCATGGTCTTGTGAAACCATTGGGGGTTGTTACGAGAATTGAGAGTTGAGAAATGGGTTAACCTTGTCCATGTCCTGCAATCCACTGTCAACCATCAAGCTTATTTTGGCTTGTCCTAAGATGGCAGAGAAACAAGTCAAAATTCTGGTCTCCATTCCCAACGGTCAAAATTTGATTTTGGGCTTTGTCTCAGTGTCATGACCCCAGGAGGTTTGGAGGAGAGAGGAGAGAAAGGTCTATTACTTACTGTGGGAGTTCAATATTTGTGGAAGAGGAATCCTTTAGTGGGGGCGGGGGGGGGGGGGAGAGACAAAACAAGCTTAACCTCTCTTACACAGGTCACAGCATCACATCCACTCTTTATGACTCAGAACTACCCAACTATGTAGACCATCTAACTAGCGGTAACATAACCTGCATCTGCTTACATTGGTCGTCTGAAGTCAGCTGTAAACGCCTTAGGAGACAGTGGCTGGTCACTGACCGTCATCACGGGCAGTGTTTGGCCTATAGGGATATAGAAACACTTCAGTTGAGACTTCTCTGATGAGGGCTCTTGAGGGATTACATATGTAATGTAAATATGTAAATGTAAATATTAATGGTGTGTGGACTCACTCTGGTGTTCTTTGTGTTTAATTAGTGGCCGCTGTATGTAAAGAGCATAACAACATAATGTAACACAAACGCAAACACGTCCATCGATTTCATGTCATGAAAACGGTGCTTACCATTCTGATAACTGGTTTGGGTGGCTTTCTAAAATAAAGAGAGATTAAATGTGATTAACAATGAATCAAGCCTTCTCTTAATGTCTAAACAAAGGGAAACTATGGTTTGTAATTATAAAGATATATAAAAACACATACTCTCTGGGCAATGGTTTTGGCATTAGTCGCGGCTTCTCCTTGGCCCTTAGACTTGTATCTAGGGAAAATGCACACAAATGATCAAAACTAATAAAAACGTGGTCTTAAACTGTTGTTATTGTATGTATTGTTCATTTAGAAAATACACTGCAAAAAAATCCTGTTTCCAGTGATTTATTAACATTAAAGCTTTTCCTTGTTTTACAAATGAATTGAATATTGATGAGTATGAATATTCAGGGTTGATTTTTGTTTAACGCTTACTATTACCTGGGTCACAAACTTCATATTCAGTGTCTGAAGATGGTTCAGGGACCTGGATAAAGAAAAAAGGAAACAACATCATCAACATCATCATCTTGTATTCCAACAAGAATTAATTACTGTGGAGTGTGTGTTGTTGCTGGCTGGTTTAAGCAGCCTCACCTGGTCTGAGTCAGACTGATTAGACTCTGGGGCTGCCGGGTGAGGCTGCACACCTGTGGGTCATTGGCCAATCAAGGCCCACAGGTTAAACCAGCCAACACACACACACACACACACACACACACACACACACTCAGGAGGAGCGCTAGCATGTCAACACATACCACACGCTACAATAAATCATCCACTGGAGGAATATGCTCCTTTAAGTTGTGAAAACACAGGACCATATGTCAATTCCAATGTTATTTTTGTGTTGTGTGTGTAGTATTATTATTTTAAACTGGACCTACCTCTGGGAGAGGAACTTTGTATACAACTAAAACAGAATCAAGGTCAAAGTTAGAAACACAAACACCCACCTGTCATTATTAGTTCTCTTCCAAAACATTCATTGAGTCATTGCATAGTCATGTTCATGAACGCCATTTTTCTTTTACCTCTAGCCAATGCTAACGTTAAACTCTTATATTTTTTAATAAATGCACACCCACATTGTAGTTCCAGTAGCAGTTGTGTGTCTGGAGGTCAACTCTTGCTTAAGATGTATCATTGAGTTGCTCTGATTCCACTGTTGCAATTTCTCCACAGTCAATATTATTATCACTATGCATGTTCCACCCATAGCAGCTGTGCTGAGTGGTATCCGGGTTGTGACTGGAAGTGCAGACTACATGACCAAATGGGAGTAAATGTAAATGACTACATGAGAGTTTCCGCTTGGGTTTTGACACCACAGCGCTGCTATTTACACCCGTGACACGTATCAGCGGTGTTAGATTCCCATTGTGTTGATGTTATCAAAGTGAAGTCTTACGTGCTGGCGGTTTCTCTGTAGGTTCTATGTAGTTGTCTTGGCTATCCCTCTCTGGATCAATGTAATCCTCCTCCTACACAACAAATCAGCGCGTCAATGAGTCGTAAACATCTCAACGCCTGAAGGTGTAACGCAGCGTGTCAATTGGCCTCAGTGCCTCTACTACAATGTCTCTCCAGAAACGAAAGAAAGAAGACAAGAGGCAAAACATCTGTGTGAACAAAGAAAAGCTTTACCATAGACCTGTAAAAACAACATATGTATCGCCTGCATGCGGCTAAACAACCGAACTCTAAAAACAAGCGATACCTCGTCACTGGCCACCTGGCGTGGCTTGGGGGGCAGCAGTTTCGGGGCCTTGGCGGGTCGCCGGGGCTTCCAGGGTAGCTGGTCGGATCTATTTCGGCAGCTGTCTGGAAAAAGGGAAGCAGAAGCAAGCTGTCAAACATTTGCATAATTCAACAGTGTGAAGCCCCCCTGCATCATGCTCTGTTTTTTTTTTTTTTTTTACAGCGTATGGTCAGCAATCTGCAGTGTAGGGTTTTAAAAAATAAAAGTTCATATTTGACAAGAAAAGTGTGATAAAGTAGCGGTGAGAGCGCTGTAGGAAGCCGGCCCAGCTGCTGGGGCGCCTGGCTAATTCCCATCCCGCGGTGCTAGCCAGAGGCCACTTGGAGCTTGGAGGAGGCACCGCTTTTGTTAACTTTCTCTTCACTTTTAAGATTATGATTAAGATTATGAAATTAAGATGCTGCTCAGGTGGAGTCACTCACCGACGTAGTCGCCCCTGGAGAAGGAGGACGAGGACGAGGACGTGAAGACCCTGTGAGCAGGAGGAGGCTCGTAGCCGTAACCCTCTTCCTGAGGGTCCTCGTATTCGTCACTCTCCTTTGTCAATAATAAGAAAACGTCACACTTTTCAATATTCAGTTTTTACTACTACTACTACTACTAATAATAATTATTATTATAATAATTATGAACAATTAATAAGAGAAGCGCTTGTAATATTTGAATTATGAATGATTTTGAAATGTTGAGCATTACTTACATCAGACCATCTCTCAGTGTCCTCCACATGTTCCCCTGGAAACCAGAACATGTAATTACCGGTAAGACATCGTTCAATTATCATATGAAACTCAACATACCACAGCTGAACACGGCAGATCCTTTCAAGGTTTTCTTCGTATGGAAACTCTCTCTCTGCTTGTGCTGTGTTCTTGTGTTCGAGTGGTGTCAGCACTTTTGAAATGATATGGCCATATTGACTTGCATAACGTAACATGTCTAGACAGCGCATCTACATGTTCTGCATGATCACTAGCACTAGTTCCATAGAACATGCATGGGAGACCAGGCGTCAGAGCCCAGGAAGCATCACCTCCGGTCTGAATCTGATCATCACACAAGTCTCTGTAAACAGTGTGACGTCAAACTGGATTCCAAGCCCGAGCATCCGAGCATGGAAGTATATAGTATTGCAAAACTCCTATTATTAGGATTATTTAACATGTCAATATATTTTCTTTCCTATGCTAATAGCAGTAAATAATTTTTACTCTTTGTAAATATTTGCTAGAATCAACTGAGGGAGCAATATTTTCATTATGGCGTCAGTCTCAACGTGGAAGATATTTTGTGGACGATATTTCCTATACAACCGATTGATAATTTTGAATCGATCAGAATTATTTAGTTAATGAATATTTAATAGGAAATATGATACAATACCTTAATGATTTAAATGTTTAATCTGTATGATCAAAGGGCCGATGTTACCTTGGTAATCCCTTTCCGGAACTTTTGGGCCTGGTTTGACTTTGAGTCTAAATGGAAAAAGGATAATTTGATCACGTAACTTATGTGTTGATTAGGGTTCATAGTATGTGTAGCGTATTGCAAGCTTCAATGTTGTCTTCCTTTTTAGAAAGGAAAGTGAGAAAGCAGCCACCTGTTAACGTTCTTCAATGACTTTTTTAGTGTCTATTTTCAGAAATGAAAGAGGAATTGACCTTTTCAGATACACATGGATGCCCACAAATAAACATTTTAAGCCAACTACCTGAAAACCTACCTTCTCAATTTGTTAAGTAGGCTGCCTTCATTCTTATTGATGTCCTGGACAATTTTCTGGAGTTGCCTAAAAAAACAACAACACTATAATTTATCTTCATTGTCATCAACTCCTATCTGACCACGTGACAAGCAGGCAGCCGCACCAGCGTTAACACTAAGAGTTAGCCGAGGTGCAGCACAGCAGAGAGTCACAGGAACAGATTGGGTCTGGGAGGAGAAGGAGTCTTTAACGGCGAGTCGTCGTCTCCAACTCCACATTGGTGGATAGCAGCGGCTTCTCCGTGCACGTTCGGTTTCACCTGATGCTACACTTTTATTTCAAACTCATTCAGAAACTGCGTCAGTTTCTGGGTCGCCAACAGTTCATTACGAGCTTAAAAAAACCCCCAAACATTGTTGCCAGCAAATTAACATTTCTCCCTATAGAGTCAAAAAGCAGCACCAAAATAAGGTTCGTATTCTTACCGAAGTTTTGCAGTCGCAGGAGCAGCGAACCTACTGAATTGTTCCATACTCATTCATATTTTCAGGCTTTACATACTGGTCTGGAACATGTCTCCTAACAGCCAAGCATCTGGCCTCTGATTGTGGAACAGTGAGCTGCGTGTGAAGTCATTCATTTGTCATAATGTGGGGAGGGTTTCATTGAACCCACGGCTGCAAAGAATGATCACTTCTGCTTTCCACTCCTGCCGTTCTGATACATATACACACATGGCCTCCTACACACACACACACACGCAGGCGCATGCACATAGGCATCCTATGTGTGTGTGCGTGTGTGTGTGTGTGTGTGTGCGCGTGTGTATGTATGTATGTATATATGTATATATGGGGTATCATGGCACCCTGTGTGTGTGTGTGTGTGTGTGTGTGTGTGTGTGTGTGTGTGTGTGTGTGTATGTATGTATGTATGTATGGGGTATCATGGCACCCTGTGTGTGTGTGTGTGTTGTGATGTTGTAATAATCGTATGTGACCACAGACAGACAGACAGACAGACAGAAAAGGCGATTCCATCACAGTGGAGGAACCAGGAAGGGCTCTGGTAATATATATATATATATATATATATATATATATATAGAGAGAGAGTTATACCTTTATATGGTAAGAAAATAATAAAAGAAATGCATTGCTCTCTTGCTCACTAACAATTGCATATGACACATTGTGAAAGGGAGGCTTTTATATTTGGTCCAGGAGAGACCCATTTTTAAACTTAAAACTTTCCCAAGCCTCGCTGCCTATTAGTACACATATAGAACTGCATGGCTGTCAAGGTAGAGACAGTCACTGGATGTATGTATCACTGAGTTTTATGGCTGTTATGTCAGTGAAGAGGTGATGTTGTTGCATTAGTTTCTCCCAGATCTCTCTCTGCAACTTCCTGATTGCAAGGGTTTATGACAGGAACTGAGGAATAAACAGGAACTTGCAGTTGAATATGTATGAAAAGCAAACAGCGGTGCTGCTGACTAAGACGTACTTAATGTTAGTAATGTAACTAGGGAAGTAATGCACCAGTTCACCACTTTATGAAGAATGTTGCTTTTGTTTATAGACGCACGCACCATTTTTATCCACATTTCCTGTCTGTGATGAATAAAGTACTGCTTATCTTATTTCTAACCAAAACACAAGCGAATGAATCCTTGAGAATTACAGATATAGGCTAACTTTAAATAGTGGGGCCTACTGGACTAGCTTTGGACTGAACTAAACAAGAGGGCCTTACGGTTGTTGGATGAGAGTGAACCTGCTGATGTCACTGTGAGACAGACTCTGTGAAAAGAGAGAGAAATTGAGAATTCAACAGAGACACATCAGAGTCGTACATAGAAACTCCAGTGTGATTAAATAATACAGACTGAAGTTCCCCGTTAGGAGCATACGTACAATATCTGTTACGAACCACAAGATGGCAGTATATCCCTGACAGTATGCACTGTATGTATGCACACATGCCTGCGTACTGTGTGTGTGTGTGTGTGTGTGTGTGTGTGTGTGTGTGTGTGTGTGTGTGTGCACGCGTCATATATTTAATGAAAAACATATGTTAATTTTCGATTATTTAATTAGCAATTTAGTTTAAATTATGTATATGTTACTGAAAATATATATAATAAATACAATACAATAAACACAATTCATAATTCCTCATTTTGGTCACGGTACCAGTCATGTTCTAAAATGAGGCAACTGTGGTTTTTAAATGAAAGAAAAATGATTACCATAAAATATGCCAAAAGTACCACAGAATTACCTATTTCCCTTTCTATTCATAATTCATTGCTTCAGGTCACTCCTTTCTCTGTTCCATTCCCTATTTCTATTTTTTGTTCTTCAAAGTTGTGAAATAAAAACCAATCCATATTAGCATGACAACGTTCGGGAAGCGGAGCTAGTACAGTAAATACAGACGAGTATAAATAGTGTATGGATTTGGTTCGATAGATTTGGAGACAGGCAAAATTATGCTCATCAATGAACAATATTAGCTCATGGTGCGTTTTTCAATTTCAACGGATTATTGTTGCCAACTACACCTTTCCCCTGCGTGTGTGTGTGTGTACGGGAGCTGGGATGCAACGTGTAGTGGAAGGTACGGTATCAGCAACACGTCAGCATAACGACAACATCACAGACCAGTACCTGCACTGTTTGTGAATTAATCATTAGCAAAAAAAAAATCAATGAGTCACATAGAGCATTTTTGATCCCGGTGCTGGGTTGCAGCGGAAGGGCATTCGAAGAAAGAAAGTTAAAAAAAAACCCATCAGTTTGAAATCAGACATTGCTTTTTTGACGCTGAATATATTATCAAGTATCTTGCCCCAGTGTCTGCCTCTTTGCCTGAATTATTTATCGCTTGAGTCTCCGCCAGCTCAAATGAGACACAGCAGCCTCGCGCTCAGACCCCGCTCCCACGTCTGCAGGTATAAAAGAAAAATCCACTAGAAATAAAACGTCCTTCCTTCTCAATCATACCGCATCAGACGTTTCAATATAATAACACCTTCAATGCTGCATAGGGCTTTTCGTTTGTTGTTTTTGCCAGCATCAGATAAGTTCATCGCAATCGGTCAGTGGGTATAAGTACACACAAGTCCCGCCGTATTTCCGTTTAAAGCAGTCAACGCACGCGGCAGTACCTCCACAGTGCCAGCGTAGAGTTCAGAGGTTACAGGCAGAGCCCTCCCTACTCATAACCGCCTATCGTGATTCTGACTCCAACCTGCTCACCGCTCAAAACTGCCCGCTCACTTTTCAAGTACAATGAATGCACATAAATTCAGTCCGGTCAAATAAATAAAACATAAAGAGCGTCCAATAAAGAAATCCAAGTTCGAGAGTCGGGTGCAAATACTGTGAATCAAACTGTCCGTAACACACCAGGCGGGAGGAGTATACGGTGTTACGCAATACGGTCCAGTATTCTGCTCTGACCTGGACACACCGGAAACTCACAGAAGGAGATGGAATTGATCGATCCGAAGACGCACTTATGTATTTATTTTTCCCCCCTCCTCGATCGTCTTAAACGATGCACACTTCAAAGCCAATCCGATGCAATATAAATCACTTGAATTGATTTTGGTCTCAAGAAACCTTGACCGAGAGCCGGAGCCCAGGCAGATAGACAGATAGACGGGGAGCGGGTAGGGCTAGGGGAGCAAGAGAGACAAGGTGAGGTGGGCATTGAATTGGAAATGATTGTGCGGCTTATCAGAATTCATGGCTCTTATTAACTGTGATATCGCACCTAAAACGGGAGCAAGCCCTGGGTCAATGAATTATGAATAGTAAAAGCGGAGCACTGCTTTCCTCGTGCAAAACACAAGCAAGTAGGCCTACTTTTTAAAATGTCATCGCACACAAGACCCGCAACTTGATGAATGAATTCTGTCAGAGGCACATACAGATGAAGATAGCCATGGCAACAGGAAACAACAACAACAACAACAACAACAACACATCCCGCTTTGCAAACTTGAAATGATGAGATGACGGGTGCTCTAATCGCAGCTGTTGGGTTGGTGGCTGGTTGTTGGATGGTTGCTGGCTGGTCGCTGGCAGGCAAGTGTGCTCTTTTCCTGGCTATGTCTCTCTCTGTATACCCCCCCCCCCCCCATCTCTAAAAAACGTCAACATGCAGGCTGACTGATGACGGATGACTTAAGTCATTCAATAGCACTCTTGAGTCAATCAAGAGCATTTCAGCACGCATGAAAGACAAACAATGTTAGGTTAATACTCCTGCGGGCCCCGATACCCAAGGCAAGCGGATAGGCCTACAGGTGGTCCCCAGGTACTACACTGTGGCAGGAATCCAACTACCTACCCAACAAACCTTAGCTACTTGCTTCCTAGCAGCGGGGACGACTGCAGACGAAGGCAGCTAGAACTGGGACACACCATAAAGGAATCTTGTTCACAGTAACCTGGTTATATCTCAAGAATGAGAATGTCCTCCAACATCTCCATGTCAGTCCCAGTGTTCTTCTCAGTGAAGAGAATAAATACATACAATATCAAGATGACTTATTCATGTCTCGGTCTTCTATAGCGATATAAAAACAGTGCCGTGCTTCAGACAACATTGTTCACTCCATTTCTTCACGGTGCCCCAATCAGAGCGTGGAGAGGAGGACGCCAGGGGCGGAGCACAGGGGTTAGCTAAGCAGAATAAACTAACTTCCACATTAGCAAAACCCCATATTTACATATATATTGCGCAATCCTACTACAATCCTACAATCCTACAAACTAACGGAAGGTTATACAGTTTGACCAAATCCTCTTCGGACATTTCCTGTGATCTCAAAACCTTCTTGGCCAACTCTTGTTTTTTAAATATATAATATATAATATAATATGTGTGTCGATGGGATGTTTTGTTTTAGTAGAGAACTGCCAGACATTTTTTTTTCTTCCTCTGAGACCACAACCACAGCCATAGGACGACATGTTGAATCTGTTTGGTGATATTTCCTTCATATTTCCGTCATATTAGAACTTACCAAGAGTCTATGCCCGTCAATTTTGAATATGTTGACAGTCTCAGCACATTCTGGCATTTGTTTCTGAATGTGGCATAAAAACAACAAACAAACAAACAAACAAAAATGATAAACATTCACATCACTTCATCTTTAAGCCATTAAGAGTCGTGCCATGTTATGTGTGTAAAAACAAACAAATAAATTCATAAGTAACCACATTAGGATTTCCCTGTTGGAAATGTGGATATGTTTCAATTTTCTATCAAACACCCAAATCCAAAAGCACATGCTTTTCCTCCCCAGATCCCTGGGTCTCCACGCACCTACCTGGCACATGAAGTGGGCCAGTTGCTCTGGACTCCAGCTCTCACACTCCTCTTTGGACGGCAGGTTCATGTCAGTCACTGAAAGGTGGTGGTGGCGGTGGTGGTGGGGCTGTCAGGGGGTCTCGGTGTACTTTGGGAAGTACCAGCGGCTTGACTCTGACCTCTCTGACCCGCGAGACACCGCAACACCACTCTCACCTACAACTTCAGTTCCTGGGATACGAAGACAGCTCACACCTCACTGAGGGGAAGAATATCTCTCTCTCTCTCTCTCTCTCATGCTGTCCGTCTCTCACCTTCTCTCTCCCTCTCTCTGTCCTTTTCTTATTTCTCTCTCTTTCTCCATTAGTAATGGGGCAATGGAAGTAATGTTGGAGACTATGGTTTGCAGCACCCAATGAACAGAGGGATAGCCATAAAAAGGGAAATGCAGACTTCCTCAAAACAGATTAAAAAAAGTGTAATAAAGTGCCATGGGGTTTTCACTTCCTTCACACATCATTATAATAAGGACCAGGCACAGTGCAGTATTATATTACTACATGGTATTACATGTACAGAGGGGGGGGGGGCGGGGGCTTTTATTTTTCGGAACTTGGAATTTCCACCAATGAGAGAGAGAGGACACGTTTGGTTTGACATTACTACAATTACCACTGGATAACACCCTCCGATTGCCACACTGAGACACACACCCAATATGTTTCCATTGCGACGCATACATTTAAATGACACGACATTCTGGCCCACGCTCGCTGTGATTCGGATGAGAAATCCGAGTCAATTCATTGGTCCCCCCCCCCCCCCCCCCCCCCCCCCCCCCCCCCCCCCCCCCCCCCCCCCCCC
>OOFB01010669.1:43111-63091 GCA_900323305.1 Trachyrincus murrayi | reverse complement strand
CGTTGAGTGTGCTTTGCTGGGGTTACACTGTGTGTGTGTGTGTGTGTGTGTGTGTGTGTGTGTGTGTGTGTGTGTGTGTGTGTGTGTGTGTGTGTGTGTGTGTGTGTGTGTGTGTGTGTGTGTGTGTGTGTGTGGGGGGGGGGGTGTTACTTTGATGGTCAGACGGTCCCCGGAGGGCTGGTGGAAGCCACCGGGCATGCTGCAGTACTCTGTAGGGTAGACGAGAGCGGTGGAGCGCAGGATGTGGTGCAGCATGTTGCAGGCCAGCGTGTAGCCCTGCTTGCACTTGAGGTGCAGGGTAAGCTGTAGGATCTGTACCAGCTGGGAGCGGTAGGGCAGGATCTTGTCCCCGTCCACCCGGGTCACCTGAGGTGAGCATGTGACACGGGTGTAGAAAGACATCATCGTGAACAAAGAACAAACCAAAATATTTTCAAATCAAAAAAGGTGTTTTTTGGTGGATGTAAAAAAAAAATAAAAAAAAACCTCAGAGAGTAGCTGGAGATTCCACAGCAGCTCCTTGTCCAGCTCTTCCTCGTTCAATACCTCCTCATCTGGGGAAACAATGCAATGTGCAGACACTGAGAAACTGGAAATGCGGAGCTCACATTTGTTTTTGTGAATATGACCGGTCCACTTACTGACGGCAATCTGGTTTATGGCGTTGCAGCAGTGTGGCACGAAGCGCTTGAGTGACTCTGCGGGGTTACACTGGAAATAAGAGCACCACAGCAACGTGAGGAGATGCTGGTTGGTTGATTTAAAGAAGACGCCAACAGTAGTGTGTGTGTGTGTGTGTGTGTGTGTGTTACCTTGGAGGCTGCTCTGCACATGTCTGCCACCATTCTCCCGGCCACGCGGGTCTCAAAGATGTTGGTGGTGGCAAAGTTGAACACCTTTTTCAGAGCGACCTGCCCAAATTCAACCACACGTGTGTCAATGTACTAGATCGGTGTGTATTTGAGACAGAGAGGCAGCAAGAGAGACAGAGAGCGAGAGACACAGAGAGAGAGAGAAAGAGAGGGAAAGTCAGAAAGAGAAAGAGACAGAGCGACAGCACAAGAGAGAGAGCGAAAGCACGAGACGAAGAAAGAAAGAAAGCGAGGGAGATGGAGGGAAAGAGTGGGAGCATGTAAGAGAGAGACGGAGAGAATGGAAGGTAGATTGAAAGGAGCCTTGCCTTGAAGATCTCCAAGGAGCACTGTGTGAGGATGGTGCTGAAGGTGGAGGAGAGACCCAGCTCCACCAGACTCTCCAGGTGAGTCATCTTTTCTGTCTCCGTCTCCTCACGGGTCTGCTCCAACGTGCTGCTGTCTATCAGTGCAAAACACCTTGAGACACACACACACACACACACACACACACACACACACACACACACACACACACACACACACACACACACACACACACACACACACACACACACACACACACACACACTTACTATCCCAGCTGCTAATAATAAAAACATTGAAAAGGGACAATGGAATCGAATTGAATTGTAAGATCTGAACTAGTAAAATAACCACGCCCTCAATAGTACAAAATAGAATATAGAAAAAAAACTGGGTTCTAATGGTTTGCTAACCATAGTAGTTAACATTAGTTTTCCCATCAACCCTTGTTATAAAGAGAAACCAAAAAGGTCCAAGTGGCAAGAAATCAAATAGAATACCTATCCATGAACTGAAGGACAAAGTTTTCAAATTCTGCTGAAGCTGAGCACAGCTCTCGCTCCACCTGAAAAGCCAAAAGGAGATACAAAAATTAAACATTAAACAATGAACTCCAGCTCCAAGACATGACTATTGCAACACTCAACACACACCACATCTGATAAGAGTGACTCACCTTGGTCAGGTCTGTTCGCTCATGTAGGGCAGAGGAGCAGTCCACCAAAGGCACGAGTGTCACAAATGTAGCAATGAACTGGAATGTTATCTGCAAGGGGGTTGACGAGATGATGTTGGGAGATTAAAGGACAGTCTGGGTGATCAAACCATCGTAGCCGCCTTTCCTGGTAGTGTTGTCACGGTTACCGGTGTTGCATGCGCCACCGGTGGGATTTTATTCACACCGTCCCCACTGTCATTTTGCAATTATTAATATTATCATTATATTTGTCAAATCAAAAAGTGTTGCTAGCTTAAGCCAAAGTCACGAAAGTCAAGGAGACAAAGGGGACATTGTTTATACTTTTATTTGCGCTGTACAGCACATCTAACCGGTCCCCTGCTTAAGTTTAACGGGGGTTGTGTGTGATGCGCTCAGTGCATTGGATTGCAATTAATAAATAGACACAATTAGAATGAGAATATTCAACATTTTATCAGAATATATACCATTATATTAATTTGTTTATTAAATGTGGGTAGGGCTGGCCCCAAATACTCCAATAACCGAATTATCCTTTGTTAGTTTCGTATTCAGATATTAGAACACTATTCGAATACTTTGGTATACTAACTAACTGTAATAATAATATTTATTCAATGTTCTAGGGTTCTCCCCAGGATTTTGTTTTCCATGGTGGTGCTCCCACTAGTCAGTTGCGGCCATGATCACCCAGACATGAATTGTCCTTTAAAGAGGAAACAAACATATTTGAAAAAAACCCTCCCTATGCTCTAGGAGCAGGGGAAGGAGGAAGCTACAAGCATGACACCCACCATGCACTTGCTGAAGTCGTTGGGGTCGACCCCAGGCAGGGCTCTGACCAGCAGGGGCAGCATGTGAGTGGGCCCCTCTGGGAAGCGCTCCCCTCCAGACACCAGGCTCCGGGCCACGCCGATCATGCAGCTGAGGGTGGCAGTCAGCTGGTGGGGCTCCGTCAGGGTCTCCATGGCTGGGTAGGTCCTATGAATCAAAGACGACATTCATCATCATCATCATCAGGAGGACACTGTGTACTGTGCTGTGAGTTTCACTATAAGCGAAAAGTAAACTGAAAATATAATATAATATATATATCGGAAATCTTCCAGGTAACAAACGAATGACACTATTATTAATGTCAAATGTTGAGATGTTCCAGTTCTAATTATTTCACAAAACGTTCAACATGTGTGAATAGAATAAATCTGATAGTTACCACCTTAATTTCTAAACTGTGAAAACTGTGAGCAATCGAAGGCAGGGGAGATGCATGAGGCAGAGGCCAGAGCCTGTGACATTTTTGCTCACTTGGTTGTCTCAGAACAAATGAAAACAGGTCGTTGTATAAATATCATTGCCTGATAAACTGAGACAACCATTCATATGTTCAGTGTTTTTAGTTTTTCTGTTGTGGGTAGTTCGCAACCAATGAGAGCACATTTCACAATTTTCCACAAATGTAATGGAGACTAATGTAATCCTATTCCTCCCCAATCAAGAGGCAGAAGAGTTTACCATTTCCAAAACAACAGGTCTCAAGCATAACTTCACAAACAAAGAGTTACTAGCCAAACTCACAATAAGAATACAAAAATGTAAAAGGACAATGAAATCAAAAGGACCGTAAGGGGTTAAATACAAATAACCACGCCAACAGCAAGTCTTGAACACTCTACTCATTTCTCCAACAAGCAAAGCGTTACGACCCCAATTCACAATTACAATAAAAACATTGAAAAGTGCAATGGAATCAAATGGATCGCACAAAGAAAAAAATAAATACATAAATAACCACATCCACAAGTGTTACGGCACCACTTCTCTACTCACTTCTCCAGCACCGGGGGGATGACCAGCTCGGGCCTCATCAGGGCCAGGTTCTGCAGGGCCTGGGCCGCGTCTAGGCTGCCCGTCTTGCTGAACATGGCCAGCAGCACCGGCTGCATCATGCTCTGCACAAAGTCTGTGATGTCCTGCTCCGTGAGCTTGTGGCTGTCCGGCACGGGCGTGAGCCAGGTGGGCTTGCGGTAGCGCTCGCGGTGGAGCCGGCGGACCACGCTAGCGGGCAGCCGCTGCAGTAGCTTCATCAGCTTCATCTGAACGAGAGAACCAGAAACAAAACGCACATAAGATATAGGGAAGTGAGTGGCAGGGTCGGTCAGCCTGACCTTCATACAGGGCAGGACTAATTGAGCTGTGGGCAGGGAAGAATCATCTGGTGGTCTGACACAGACACACTTGAAAATTCAAAACAAATGTATTATACTGAATGCCGGTCTATCTTGCATCAAGAAAATTGAGACTTGAGGTTTGGATTTTGTTCTATAAACAGAGCGCACTTAGTGCTCTGTCACCTGCCTATTATTTCCCCCTTCATCGAACATCGAGTGGAAGATGTCTAAAAAAAAATGTTCACCATTCACCGATACCACTGAGTTTGTTGCTTACTATAATCCAATTTTATAACGCATAATTTACACTTTAATATAAAGATGTAGTTTATTAATCCCAGATGGGAAATGAGGGTGTTTCCATGGCTATATTCCTCCAGCGAATGGCTGGGCATCACAAGCAGTATTTGGGACCTACTATCCATATGAGTGGATCAATCTTGTATTATGCAGCATGAGTAATCAGAGCAGTTTAAACAGATGTTTTGATTCCATTTCACTTGTTTGAGATCGATTGGGAGATCTGTTTGGGAACTATGCTTACAATTGAAGAATTGGCAGCATTAATGTTTTTATTCCAGCATGAAAATCTATAACGGGCGAGTAATTGATACACCATTGTTTTTTTATTGGGGGGTGGTGCATTCCTTTAAAAAATAGATTATGTGCACACGGAACAGATTGCAAAACACTGTTTACATGAAAGTAGAATGCTGCTGAGAGAAAGAACATCTCTTCTCCAAGCAACAGTGCAGAGTAAACACTAAACTTCCCCCTGGATAAGATTACAAGTCTGTCTATGAACACTAGGACTGCTGCAAGGCCTTGAGGTGGTGGTGGGGGTGGGTCCCTGAAAAAATAAAGGCATGTAGCATGATCCTAGTGACCTTAGGGTTAGCCTGTACAGCGCTACAGCCTCACTCTCCTCACGCCTGACTCCAGGATTCTGGAAGCTACAGAATCTTTCTAGAAAACAAGTGTACGATTTTTCTTGTCATCTTTTTTTGAAGTAAATGGACAGTACATTTCAAGAGAAACGGAAGGTTTGTACCATTGTCAACGAACACATAGGAATAAGTAAAAAAAGCCTCACCAGCCAGCGACCATGATTGGAGGGGTGGAAGAAAGAGGTGATACTGTTGAAAAGACCACTGAGCTGGGCTTGGGCTTGCTTGCTGGGTCCTCCCTGGAAGTTGAACAGCAGATGAACAATGAGCATGATAAGCTTATAGGATGAGAAGAAGCAATCATAAAAACCATATACTGACCAATAAGGATGAGACCCAGAGGACTACATGGCTGATGTCGTAGGCATTCGCTGCGTATCGCGGGACCAACATCTGACTGGTCCCCACCGGAAGATTCAGACTCCTCAGGATTCTGGTGAAAATCTATGATGGGAGACGAGACAAAATGAAACCCAACACACATTGTAATTGTTGGAATTGATGGGTCTCATATCCAAAGGAGTGTGTGTATTGTATTGCGAGATTATCCTGTCTTTATATCAACAATATTTTGTATTTTATAAGCCTTTTCATTGTACATCTTTGAGTTTATGTCAAGTGCAATGAGTTAACCGTCTAACACAAGTACTATATTGATAAATGTGAATAATTTCTTCATGCTAAGAACCTCCCAGAAAGAATGTGTTGATCAATAATATTTCTGATGTGACTCAAGAGTTGCAAGGACATGACGCAACGCATCTACCACTTGTGACCAATAGCCACGTCAACAGGGACACCTGATAGTTTGTTTCCCTGACAGGCCGCGATGTCTACAGCTGTGTAATCCACACCATTTGCACGTGATGGTCTGGGCAAAAGGGTCCTCCTTGCATGTGCCACAAACACCAAAATAAACAAGGTTGCGGTTGACAGCAAAAATTAGCCTAGAGGGGAGTGAATGTGCTGCTAACCTTTGGGATGTAAGGGTCCCAGTCAATGTAGCCGATGTTGTCGTTGGCCAGGCGCGCAAAGAGATTGACCAGATGCTGCAAAATGAAGCAGAGGTAGAACTCGCACACATTGTAAACATGGATCACCTTGATACAGCCTGCACCACTCGAGTCATTCATGTCTATTAATTAGTAGGACAGTTCATCTACTCACCACCTCCCAGCTAGGATGATTTTGCACAGATGCCCACAAGCTGGTCAACTCATCGAACCACAACCTGCCAGAATAAAAACCTCTTGTAAAAAAGCTCCACACTCATGTGCTAAATTCATACATGCAGGCATTGAGGATGCTTTTGCAGTGGAATTGTGTTTACTTGAAGCCATTGTGGTGGAGTTCTGGGGGCAGGGTGGTTGGCAGAAAGAGTTCAAAGTAGCTGATGGCTCTCTGCATGGTGACGTCGAAAGGGCAGAGCAGCGGCCTCCACTCTTCTAGCATCTCTTGGGTGGCCGACTCTGGGAAATATCTAGATAGGGACAAGTAGAGCATTGGCTTCTTTGCCATTTATTTTACATGGGGGTCAATGGGGGCTTCCCCGTCGGATAGATAGATATACCCAAGACAAAGACCCAACAATGGAAGCACTTATGGCAGCTGCCAGAGTATGTCAAGTCTGTTTATGGACTGTTGTGTATAAACAGACACTATAGAGCTATGTGCTGTACTGCCAATCTGCCCAGGGGCCTTCTAAACCACAACTTCCCAGATCACATTGTCCAGGGGCTATTAAGGGCACTGAGAACAAAGGCCATGTGTGGAAAGGAAAGCTTGTGAAGATTAGACTGCCCAAGTGTTTCTGGTATCGTTTCATGTATGGACATGGCCTCGGACATGTCGATGGTTAAAACCTTTAGTACCTTCACAATTTTTTTTTTCTTTTTACATAGAGTGTAGGGGGAGTAGGGTACGATTTGTAACAGCCATAATTCCCATGCAGGAGTGTAATTTTCATAATAGGGAGGGACTGCGAGTTGAACCATTTTGGGTGTTTTTTTTGTGTAAATCCGGGTTTTTATCGGTTCACCGTGTGCTTTTGTAAACCCAGGGCACCGATTCAGCGCACCGGCTCTGTGGTCTACTTGAGGGCCTTTTGTTTGCAACAGGCCTACAAAACACTGCCGCTTCCAACCCAGCACAAGTCACACACACACACACACACACACACACACACACACACACACACACACACACACACACACACACACACACACACACACACACACAGCAGCCGACCATAGAATCACTCTCTCCTCTCACAGTGACAGGAAACTGTCACACGACCGAATTAGACGAGATAATAGGATTATCAGCCTAAGTGCAAGCTGAGAGACGCAGCCCTGGCACTTGAGATACGCTCAGCCACAGATATGCACACACGACTTTGGCCATCACAATGGAGGCCCCGCTGATGAGGGCAAAGCCATATTTTGTGTGGCGGGAACACCCAGAGTGAGACCGAATATAAAGGCTGCTTCACTGCAGTGTATACAGTGTAGTACGACACATGCAACATGGAGACAAGGAGAGCATCTTCTGATGATTTTAGACTTGACCTTTTCGTCATGATAAAGTTGGGAATGGGAATAGTATGGCATGCTATGGTCAAAAGACTAAAAAGACAACTAGAAACAAGTATTGGTTAGGTGATTATAAAACAGCCTCAACAAGAATGACAGACAGGCACTAGGAGGAATTCAGTGTGAACCTATGACATTAGAATATGGTTTTTACAACTATATTAAATACTCACAACTAATAACAAAACAAAGACATTGTCAGTAAATTGTTCATTTGTTGGTGATATTTGAAGATATGTAATTATATGCATATATGCAAGACTTTGGACATATGAAAACAACTGCACGACCAATCAGACAGAAAGCAAACAATGCATATAAAACCTAATAAGTAAGATATACTCACGGTCTGCAGCTCTTAACAAGCGTTTTTAAAACATTTTCCACAGAGCTGAAAAAAAAAGAGAGAAAGAGAAATAGGGTAAGATGTGAACACCAAAATACCACGTAACATAAACAGTTGATTATAAACAATGATCACACAAATGCAATTAGACTGAGTCTGACTGCATGCACACAGCAATTCCTTCAACAGCTGACCAGTGTACAGTGAAACGTCGAAGGAAAGAATACAAACATAAGGAACAGGTGTGTAGTAAGTAAACAGTGAAACAATGAAGCTACTACGAATTTATGTCACAAAAAAAAAAAATATTGGATTGCTGCCACAGATCGTTAACCCCACCAGTTCCCCTAAAGCCTGGAGCATTAGCATGGATCTTGTTCACCCGTGATTCATTCACAGCAGTAGGACACTGTTTGGAAAGTGTCTGCTTCTGTTTATTTGCAAGCATTTATAAAGCTGTGTGATATCCAAGCAAACTCCTGACCTGTTTCTCCTCCACCAATGGATGGCAACGGTAAAACTCTGGTCACATGACAGTGGTGAAAGCTCTAGAGACCAATAGAGACCCCACCCTCCCCCAAATATCCACTCACATGCAAACTACGACCATGCCCGGCTCCAACCTCCAACATGACAACAACAACAACAGTTTCACCTCAGCCATGCATTTCCAGATGAGCGTCAACGAAAGGTAGTCAGATCAAGGGTGACCTCTCATAAATCTTTCCGGAAAGCAGTTTGGCCTGATGTTTTACTGTAATAGGGCCATTAAAACAAGCCTACCAGCCACAAAACAATGTTAAACTCATGCGCTCAAAGTTCAAAACAGCCCTGAAATGAGTATGAGCCATCCTACTACTAAGAGAGGAACCCCCACACAATGCTCAAAGTGTTTTAAATAGGGCAAACCCTCACTTTCACCTCACTGGATTCCCACGAGTAAAATAACGGTGTCAGGAACTTGTGCACCTCACCGTTACCCTATTACTGGGCTCTAAACTATCTTTAGGAGCAGTGTGTTCAGCAACATATGTTATACAAGCAGGTGAGACAAAAACATAGATAGCGGATGTGAGAGCACTGTGGGTGTGTGAGTAGTATCATGTATAGTTCTGTACCTTTCACTAGCGTTGCTATGATTTGCTCTGAACAGAAATGTATGTTCAAGACAAAAATAAATAAATCCACAAATTAACAAGTACAATTCTATATGGAAAATTAAATAAAAAAAATGGATATGGTTGAGATGGGGGTGGGGGGGGATAGGAAGAAAGCATTTCAGTTAGCTGCAGTGCGACAGTCTCCAGTATGAGTGGAATGTTAACATTGACATGGTATTGATTCTGCTCCTGTCACACTAAAAAAAACGGTGGGGGCCTGGTGCATCTGGCGTTTGTTTGTTTGTCTATTGTTTTTCTCATGCATCATTAAAAAAAAACAGGTGCCGTAAAAGGATGAACTCAAAAGTAACAAAATAAAAAAAACACAAAGAGAAGTATTGTCCTTACCACCTCTGAAACAATTTTATCATTATGAGTTTAGAGGATGAGCGAGGCCGTGGAGAACTGAATGTGAGAGGAGAGAAAGGCATAAAGAAACACATTCAGCAAACGTCAAAATGCTAATCGTTTAAAATAAGATAGAACATGTAAGACAAGGCTCGTCACCATCTTCTGCTTGTGTTAAAAGACATGCGTGGCGTCTACAGGCAACATGTGACTAAGGCTTAAGGCTATTGGTCAGTGCAGCTTGTTATTCTGCATTGTAACATGCCTCCAGGGCACTGCAATGACAAACACCCAATGTTTCCATAGCACCATAGAAGAGCACCTCGCACTGCTTGCTGGGAAATGATGTGAGGGGAAGGTGGTCAACGTTGTCCACCGTATTGTTAACTATTGTAACGTGTCATTCGTGGAACATGGACAGTGTGTTATGTTAGTGGGACGAGAGTTTTCTTCCACTGCAGTAAACGAAATACACAAAATACTTTGTATTCATATGATAATTGGACATATAAAATCAACTGAAAATGAAGGGAGCAGTCAAAACTACCTTACCTAAGGAGATATGTTAAGCTGCTGCTAATTTCAGTGCCTTGAATCAAATTTGAGGGATTAATAAAGGCAATTTGAACAGGTTGGAAATGGTCTGCAATGCTGTGGTGAATAATGAAAGGCAAATCAAGTTATATAAACCCCTTTTCACATAGAACCACGGAGTTCCAGTCATTTCCCTTTGGTACAGTGTCGTTTTCTGAGCCGAGTCAACCGCCAACAACTACGGAGCCCCTAAAGGGGCATGGAGGAAACAAACAAATAAATCTGTTATCCAGAATTAGGTTTGTTTTCCCAAGATAAGTTTGCGCAATACGTTTTACAAGATTTCACAAAACGAAGTTTAAAAAAAAGAGGTACCATGGAGCTATAATACAGAACTACTTCCGGGTCATTGTCTCTCATTTTCCACTCCGACCCATCTGTGTGGTTTCACGTGTCTGCCGACAAAGTTCAAGTATCATGTTAAGTTCTCCAATGTGTAATTCACTGTAATGTTACATCTATTCATGAGTATCATGTTAAGTTCTCCAATGTGTTCATTCACTGTAACGTCACATCTATTCATGAGTATTATATTAACTTCTCCAATGTGTTAATTCACTGTAACGTTACATCCATTCATGAGTATTATGTATTAAGTAATCAAGGCCCACAAGTTAAACCAGCAATCACCACACACACTCAGGAGAAGCGCGGACATGTCAGCACTTACCACCTGCTCTGCCTGCAAAACCATTCTCAACCATGCAATAAACCGGTTTCTATCATCTACTGCCTGTGTCCTGTGTGTCGGAGGAGCCCAGAAAAGCCACTTTAGTGGCAGGTAGCAGGGTCGACTGCTACTATCTATTTATCTCTCTATATATCTATCGTCTTTGCTATGTTAATGTGAAACAATGATCCGGAAGTAGCTCTGTACTGTTGCAAAACTTATTGCAAGATCTCACAATATTTACTGCAAGATCTCAAAAAACCTATCTCAGGAAAACAAAACCTATCTCTGGATAGCAGACTATTTTTCCCCATCAAGTTTTTCTCCGGCCTTATGGGCTCCGTAAACAACAGTTCCCGTAATCAGAGGGTAACATAGCTTTATCAAATCATAACTTTTCAATTAATTTAGCATTGGCCTTTTATTAGACACACCAACTAAAAGTGGATTTACAGATCAGGTAAGTGAAGTGAAGTGATGAAGTTGTATAAAGGAAATATTATTGTTGTGCCAAGCGGGGAAAAGCCACTGGGACAATGGAACACCATTTTTGTTTTACCAATTTAATTGGTAAAACAGTTCAATGGTTCACTCAATCATTTCTCACCATTAACATTTCTAGGAATTACCCATTAAATTGCTTCCACATACTTCACCAATAATACTCAACCAATATAAAAGAGTTAAACACCCTCCCCAAAGACAGGGGCTTACTTGGGGAACCAGTTGAGGCCCAGGTGTTCTGTCTTGGAGTACAGGATGCGCTCCTGCAGGTCGTACAGTGGCCTCCAAGGCAACTCCAAGTCCTCCCTGGAGAGGAGCTCTCTTTTTCTGTTGGATTGATCATTTGATCAGTCAGCAACATCATCAGACGGTCAAATGAATAGATAGGTAGGACAACTACCGGCAATCTTGAATTACATTAGATTACCACAATTTTGCATGCAGTTTCAGACCATAATTAACATGGAGTACAAAGTGTATTATGATTATTATTAGATTCTCATACATATATCCATTTATAAAATGCCCGCCAAAGTCTAAAATTGTATTGAACTGAATTGAGATGAGATCAGTGCGTACTCATGCTAGGACAGGGAGAGTGACTCTTGATGATGATGATGATTATGATGATGACGGTGGTCATTCTTACTTGAGCAAGTTGATGAGGAGACGCGAGAGGCCTTGCATCATACTGATCTCCAGCTTGGGGATGGTGACTAGCTCGTAGAGCAGCTTGATGAAGAGCACATGGTCCTCTTTGCTGAACTTCCGTCCGTACAGACGCATATACCTACACAACAGATTAAAGGATTAAAGACAGAGTTTATGAACACACCATATGAAAAGCAATATCCTGGTCAACACCTGAGGAAAAATGGGAACAACATAAGAAAATATTGTTGTTTTTACATTCTTGTTTAGATGAAACAATAAATAATATAACTAAACAACAATTTAGCCTACATATCACTCACTCAATAGTAAGTGACTACTTCTCACACTTTTGTTTACAATCCTTGGAAGATCATAAGCTATGCAAATTTATCCAGTTGGAAGCCCTGGATCAGGTTTCCTCCAATAATGCATGTGTGAATCTCTGAGTCTAGAGAATGTGGGCCAGCCTGAATGCAGACCTTCCATTACTCAAGCAGTCCATGACCCACTAAGAGAGCTTTGACCAGCAAGAGCACTGGGAGGGATCCAGGACAAGTGTGAACCTATGACATTACAATATTGTTATTACTACTATATGAAATACTCGCAACTAATAACAAAACAAAGACATTGTCAGTAAATGGATCACTTGTTGATGATATTTGAAGATATGTAATTGTATGCATGTAACATTTGGGATGTAAATAGGCTAACATTTGAAACAACCCTTCTTAAACGCGGAAATCACTTACTACAGCATTATACAGTGCAGGGGGGCAACGACAGAAGCCATAACATGGGATGTTGTTTACATACTGCTACATCGTGATTGGGCAACGTCAAATAGCCATAATTGGACGTGATGTCCCCCACCAGGCGTCATTAGCTCGTCAGTACAGTTCAGTATGTGTAAATAGTTCACTGTGAGCGATGACCTTGCATAATCAAAATAAGTCACTCGCGTCAAAGTTAAAAAAGAATTTGGATTGAACACAGAGATCAAATATATGCATGTCAAGTATAATTTCGGTTGTCAGTTGAACATTAATATAGTGAGTATGTGTGTGAATATGTGAATCAACACTTACGTGGAAAGTCTCCTTGTCCAAAACAGGACGCCCGGCCATATCTCCCTCAGCTGAACTGCTCGGCCCAGGTTCCCTTTTATTTGACCCAAAATGTCATTGGACTCGGCGTCCAGTTTGTCCGCATATGGCAGGAGTTTATTATACACAATGTCCTTCTGGGGAACAAATCCTAACGTATCCGACGCGACTTGTTTCATGTTACGAATTCAAAAACTAAAAGCTAACCTAAACTAGCTTATATTGTCCGGTTCTATCTGGACGACCACTGCACGTTGCTATGCTATGCTATGCTATGTGGCTAATGTAACGGGTAACTCCAGAGAGCTAGCCACTATCAAGTAAAAAAACGAAGCAACACGGCTACACTCGGCTAGCCTACACACAAGTTGTCGGCCGACAGTTTAGCGAGCTAAATTAAACTTGGTTTCGCGTTTAACGGCTGTGATCATCATCCATGATGTATAGCACTAAAATGCTTAAGCTAACGGAAAATAAGTCAACACTAAAAAGGCGTTGGCACTGAAAACACAGTCCGGCTATTTGAATCTTGGACCCGCTATCTTAACCGTTTAGCTTAAAGGTAGCTCGCTAAAAAAAAAAACCACACAGTCATCTAAATCCCGAGGACTGTCACTGCTGAGGGATTGTCCAACTACTGCACACAGTGCCCCCGACACCCAGGACATGGACTCATATGCATGTACTAGTCACCAGGCTCGTCACATCCGCTAAGTCAGGAGAACTACAGTACATCCGCTAAGTCAGGAGAACTACAGTACATCCGCTAAGTCAGGAGAACTACAGTTCCCAGCTCGTCGTGCTTTTTTTATAAACGCTTAGCCATTAGACACCGGTCTCACGAGGCTATGACCATATATGGCTATAACGGAGGTGGTTTTTGGGTAGAGAGTTGGCGCCATCTCGTGGACAAATGCACAATTACACTTACAGATACAGACTACGTTGTAATGTTGTTTCTAGGCAACCTCCGTGTATCATGGGCAGAGGGTACCGCCTGCAAAACTTGATGCGCTTCTTTAACGGCGTCACACGATTATCCTAGCACTTGTTTCGGACACAGAAGTTTAATTTACCCCGTAAAATGATCACAGCGAAATGTACTTTTACATGCGACCAGTTTACATCTCACCTGCAAATCGCATGCTGCCCGACTCACTGTGTCATACCGCATCGATGCAAGGAGCTGCTTTGTTACAACCTGAAAGACCTTAACCAGAAGGTCTGTCAAATTCACACAGTGCTGCTGTTAACAGTGTTAGTGTATACCTTATTGTGTATTGTTGAATCTGTGCTAACGTGTGTGTGTGTGTGTGTGTGTGTGTGTGTGTGTGTGTGTGTGTGTGTGTGTGTGTGTGTGTGTGTGTGTGTGTGTGTGTGTGTGTGTGTGTGTGTGTGTGTGTGTGTGTGTGTGTGTGTGTGTGTGTGTGTGTGTGTGTGTGTGTGTGTGTGTGTGTACACCACAACGACACAGCCCCTGTCATTAACTGGCCACCATGGTGAGATCTCTGCCATGGTATTTGGAAGACGCGACGCGCAGATCCTACTCTGCTCTGCCTCTGCTGATTATATCATTGTGTGGAACATTGAGCTGTGTCAAAGAAGAGTAGACGATGGTGAGGAAAGAGTTCTGTTCTGTGCTGTGAATATTACCAGTGAGCCGAGTTGATCTTCCCTTTGTTCAGTGTAAAGTGAAATACATGGTGCATGTTAGGGCTACCCATGCTGATAAAAACCACATCAAATAATAAAGTTGACTTGAATATATCTTATATTCAACTTCATACAAACTTAAATATATAAAAATATGTCGAACTTGATTTTTTTTTGTAGTTGTTAATAACCCTTGATGTATCAATTATCCTAAATTAACATTACATTATTCTGTCATCTAGTGAAATAGTATTGCCATTGCATGTGCTTATGGTGGGCTGCATTGTTATGACAATTGATTTAATTGATTAGGTATTCACAGTGAAACTGTAGATATCTATTGTATTTGTAGGATATTATTATTTATTTATGTTTTTTTTATCCCATAGGCTTAATTGCAGCTGGAACAGTTATCGGTACCTTACTGGGTGATGTGATCTATCTTTCATTCTCTTCCTCTGCTAAGCGGGTTGCTGCATGCACTGGAACCACAGTAAATATACTGAACTCACAGGTAGACCTACTATTATTTAGTACTTTCATTCCACATTATATGTACTATACTGTATGTACCACAGTGTAGTATATGCAGACTTGGGGAATGTCGTTAGATATTACTCACAGTAGGCCTACCATAAACTACTGTGATTTGGTACATCTTCTCTCCACTACAGCAGGAGCAGGTGATGTGCACCTTGTCTGGTCACCTGGGGCCCCTGACCGCAGCAGAGTTCTGTCCCTGGGATGAGGAGATCCTGGTCACCATCTCAGAGGACCGCACCTTTAAGGTCATATTTAACAAAAAATATAGAAATATATAAAACAGCCGATAACAATGACATTACTTACAGAACACAACATTTTCTTTTCTTGTAGGTGTGGGATCTGAAAACAGAATCGATTTGCTACCAGTCTTTTGTATTGTCAGGTACAAGTCCAACTGTAGGCCCTGTGTTGCATATTTAAATCTAATTGTCTTGTAAACCGTAACCAACTTCAACATTACTGTTTTTATGCAATTTACTTAATAGTAAAGCAAAACACCTACAATGGCAATGTCTCTCACTGTATTCCCCATGACTTGGAGTAAACACTTTTCATTTCAGTGTAACTGGTTAACAGTATTTCATGTGTAATGTGTTATTTGTCCATGTTCCTAACTGTGCTGTCTTTCTGTGTCCCAGCATCTCCTTTGCTCAGCTGCATTTTTGTGGAGAAGAGCAGACAGTTTATAACTGGCTCATCCGATGGACAGGTTATTGTTATGACAGTTTTAATCTGTTTAAGAACTCATTTAGAAGTCGAATGTTGGACACTTGTGTAACTAGCATTTGTTGTGTTTAGATATGGTGCTTTTCGGTCCCTAATGACCACAACTACCACCTGGTGGCCAAAATTGACCATGACAAGATGCATAAAAGGTATCTCAGGCAGCAGGAGACAATAACCCAACGAAAAGGTAGTGTGACAAATTCCAGAAAGTAACAGCGACCCAAAAGCATTTTCTACAGAGATGTCATAACTGTTGGAGATATTTAGTCGCTATGTGTGACTACTCGGATGCTTTCCCACAGACACTCAACAAAGCGATGGCCAGGATCAACAAATAGTGGAGACCACTAAACCAGTCCTGAGCATGGCTGTCTGCCTCTCATCTGATGACGTTCACGATCACACGAAAAGGCAAGTAAAAACAATCGGCATGGTCATGGGTTCTCTGTAAGTCCAAAGATCATCCTACGCTATGATATGTTTTAGATTCAGTTTCTCTCACTTCTCCCATTGCTATGGTACTGTATATGTCTTTACCATTACAGATATGTATGTGTATGTATTTGATTTCACCATCCATAGTCAAATATCTTGTTTGAGGAAGTTTTTCTCTTCGCCTCATTCCTCATTTCTCTTCCCTTTCCTACGGTCCACATAAGGCTCCATACTGTTTTTCATAACCTCCCTAACCATCCTATTTTCAATCTTTTAAAACAAACACAGTCCCTTTTCAACTGAAAACCCTGAACCATCCCTCTCTCTCTCTCTCTGTCTCTCTCTCTCTGATTCTCTGTCCCCCCCCCCCTGCAGGGAGCGCAGCATGCTATGGATTGGGAGCTCAGATGGCTTGTACCTGCTTGACCTGGACACCTCTGATCTGCTCACAGCTCTCTGTTTCAGAGGTATGCCTCCGCTGCTGCTGCTGCTGCTGCTGCTGTTACTGCTGCTGAGCTGGAAGCATACCATAGTTTTGCGCAACTTGCATACCATCGCATGATAATGGTCTGATATTCTATCAGCTCCACTCCTTGTGTTTTCTTTCCTGGAAGCGGCTGTCGTCAGTGAGTTTATTATCCACAGAGAATTTATCGCTCCTTTCCTCTGTCTGGTGTGTGTCTCTGACGTGTCTCTGATGTGTCTCTGATGCGACCTGTGTCGGGGAGTCGTAGAGCACATTCAAAGTGTTGCGTCGAGAAGTGTTATTAATTTTTTATGATTTTGAAACTTTTTTTCAAGAAATCGCGTTATGAAGTGTTAAGGAATGGGAATACATTCCAGTTGAGCAGCGCAACGCCAGACAGATGAGGTGTCCGTTTGAGGGGAAGGACGGCCTGCTGTCTGTCTTGTCTGCTACCGTCTGGCCCTTCAGAGCTCTGGAGTCACATTAGGCCTTTGTGTCCTTTCCAGTGAAATGTCACGACATGTACGTTGGAGACGTCTCAAGTAGTATTCTGAGAGAGAATCCTTTTGGAGACATACGAAATATGAAGATACATTTATCATACCAGCAGTGATATTAAACCATATAAATTAACTTGTTGCATCATGTTACAAACTCTGCGAACCTACAAAATGCGAACCTCAGGGCCAAGCAAATGGGGGTATAAATGTATGTATTTTTTTGTGTTATTTTTCTTTTGGTTTTCAACTGAAATATCCACACATGGGATGTGAAGTCACAATAATCCGGCACATGTTCTTTCTCCTCTAGATGACCCAGAGCTGAGCATAGCGATGGCAGGCTCCTGGTCCATCTCTTCAGGGTGGGAGGGTCAGGTAAGGGACATGCTGTATGCTTGGAGGTCACGCACCACACATTAAAGGAAAACCAAACACCCTCATTTGAGCTAGTCCCCGCCCAAATTTTTTTTTCTTTTGTCACACTTTTTTTCATTTAGGGGCGGGGCTATATTGCTGTTCAGAGGGTGTAGCCAGAATGTTTGATTGACGTTACCTGGTAACCCAAGACTGCCAGTAATAATGAACTCATGCAATAGCATGTGTTAACCCATAGAGGGCAATTTGAGTCCATATTTACATTTTATCCTACTTTTTAAAACTTTGTGGATTTAAGTCAAGATTTGGACCAGGATCAATCTATTGCACTACTATGTAACCCACTACATCACTTTTCATCTAAAATCAGTAGTTTTAGGGTTTGGTTTTCCAAATGCTGGTTGGTTATGGTTAGCTGCTTGTAAAAAAAACGCACATCATGGTTGGTAGTATGAATGTTACATTTGTGACATTGGTCATTTTCTTTGACAATTGACTTGATTGAGAAACGATTTCTATCCATACTTAAGTAAAATGCATTCTGCAGGTTTTTTTTTTCAGAAAGAAATATTAGGAAATTCTATGCAGTAGGCACAACTTTATATCTGCTGCAATGGTTGTTTGAGAATTAAGTTAATTTAAGACCCTGGCAACAGTTTGGATATTTAGACAATATAATAAGCTGCAAGACAGCACACACATCACTTTTTTCCATAATATGGAAGTTGGCATGCATGTTGTTCTCGAACATTAAATCATTTTAATTATACATCCTCCTAATTGTCGAATATTGAAGATCTGGCGTCCTGTAATTTATGGTATCTTATAAGGTGCACAGGTATTTTTTAAACTTTTTATAACAGCAATTAGCTAGTTTATAGTTTGACGAGGCTGTTATGCTAAATGTAAGGCTTTTATTAGGTCTGTCTGCGGTTTTCAAGGTGAGACTTTCCAACAACATTGTGTTACAAGTACAAACAAAAACTTGCCCTGCCCTCCATCTCTTACCCCAAAGTTACCTTTCAACAAAGGCTTCTCGGTCCCATCTTGGTAGAAACGCTGTATGTATTCCCTGTATTATTTGGGCTTGTGTTTTTTAGTTTTGAGCTATGAGCTACGTTCTTTGTTAAATTCTCTGTTTAACAGATGTTGTGTTTGGTGAGTTCCCGGTTTACACCGACGTTAGCCCTGTTGGAGGTAAGGCCGGCCGACGTCATAGATGGCCTGTGTCAGTGCCTGGAAAAGACCTTGAGCAGTGGGGGTCAGGGCCTATCGGTGATCCCAAGGTAACCGTCAGAAAGTCATATTCAGCATGCAACAGCCCGAGTGAATATAAACCTCTCGATCCTAATGATAGAGGTCCTGGTTGCTTCATAGTGCATGATGTCTATAAGATATGATTAGATAAGTGTACTTTATTAATTCCAGATGGAAATTTTGGGTGTTACAGCATAAAAGTACAGGACGTACTGAGGACAAAGGGCAAAAATACTGTAGGTTCAGAAATTCAAACAAGAGTAAAAACTAAAACTAAAAAATACTGAAAATCTAATATAATCCTGGGTTATTTCCAATGACATTGATATTCTTGAACCACAACCGTGGTGGGGTATAACGGTTAATCTTTATTAATGCAGGCACCTTTTTACGGTGCAGCAATAACATTTTAACACACAAATAGTGTTTCTTTTATATTTCACGTATTTCCCTTTATACAATCCACTTGACTAACCGTTTCACAGGGCCGCGTAAATTGGACAATTTCATCACCATGTAATTACACAATCACCGGCATGGTCTAAACGTGTAGATTAAGCCAAAGTCGTTAAGGCGTGCAAAAATAGCACGGTGACTGTCTTCTACCGTGGCTGGCACCCAGGGTGCAGGTGGTGGGGTGCTTTACACCTGGCTCTGAGCCCATAGCCCCCCCCCCCATGGCTCAGACGTTTCCATATTAACCGGGCTTATTATAAACACGCACGCCGTAGCTTTCTCACGAGTCAGCGAGATAGTGCTGCTGTGTGAATGACATGGGACTAATAAATAATCCATAACTATGGAAAATGCTGCTCTCCGCTTTATTTCCAGTAACTCTCTCCTAACTCTTCCCCCCCCCCCCCCCCCCCCCCCCCCACCCCCCCCCCCCCCCACCTGCCCCCCCCCCCCCCCCACCCCCCCCCCCCCCCCCCCCCCCCCCCCCCCCCCCCCCCACACACACACACACACACACACACACACACACACACACACACACACACACACAGTATGAAGCAGTATAAAGCACACTCAAAGACAGGCTAAACTCTGATG